>JAUZNJ010012199.1:0-17782 GCA_034780135.1 Jordanella pulchra
TTGAATTCTGTTGTAGAGGTTTCATTTCAAATCCAATGCGGTGGCATGCAGAGCCCAACTCGCGAAAATTGTGTTACCCTCCAAATATTTCTGGCCCTAACTGTATATACCTCAGTTGTATATAAAAGTATTTTAATTATGCTACATATAAAATTTTAAATAATGAAGTGAATTCACTGCAGATATGTAATATGTTGACACAACCGATCCCGGGGTGACTGTGGTTTAGGAAGTAGGGGTTTGTCCTCTAACGGTTTGAGCCTTTGGTCCATCTGTTTCAGTCACTGTGTCCTTGAGCATAACAGCCCTCTCCTTGCCTTGGCGGTCAGAGGGCAGGGTGGTGCAGATTGTATGGCAGCCTTGCTTCCTTGAGTCTGCCCCAGGGAACCTGTGGCTACACTGTAGTTTCCCAGTGTCAGTGTATGAATATGTTTGTTAATGGATTAATGATGTGTAACGTGTTTTGGGGTTCTTGACTTAATGAAAGTGCAATACAGGCCATTTACATCCTATAGAGTAAACTTTGAAAGTATATGAAATGCACAACAAGAGACACAAAAACTAATAGACCAAGAATTTTTTTTTAACTTTTAAAATAGATCAGAATTTTAAAAAATGTCAAATCATAAATGATACTGACATACTGCCTGTTTTTCAATTAGTTTGCTACATAGTGTCTGTGTTTTTGGTCAAAGTTGTTTTGTTGCCTTTACGTGCTTTTATTTTCCTTCTACCTTACTGTTCAAATCACATAAAGTATTTTGAATTGTCTTTATACTGAATTGTGCATAAATAAACTTGCCTTTTCTTGCCTACAAATATGGAAAGGGACTTTTCACGGTTTATATATATTTTGAATGTTTTTGAAGAATTTTTTAAGTTTCCCAATTGAGTTAATCTCTTACACCTTTCACTATAAGTTAGGGCAGTCGATGATAAGCTTTTTTGTTTTATGTTTTTTTGGGGGGGAGGGGGTTCGAAACACATTCTTTTCTCTGTTGCATTTACATTAAGTCTATTATAAGACCTTTTAAATGTTTTACCCTTAATATATATATTAAGGTATTTGACATAAGAAAGCAATTGACCTCAAACATAAAATAAATAAAACACATTTTTCACTCATCATGCCTTCAAAACATCATATAAACACATTAAAGTATAGCAAGTGTATCAGCTTTGTATGAATTTCATTATACCAATTTTATTGTAATTTAAAATTTTCCAAACACAGGAGACTCATTTCTGGATTTCTCAGGGATAACAAACGAATGTCAGCTTCAGTTAACTCTTCGCTTGAAAAAGAAACTAAAGAAACTGTTTCTCAAACTAATAGAGCAGGCACGTTGACCTAATAATGATGTAATTTAAAAGTGAATTTACTTGTTTTTATGACTTTGAGTCAACACAGAGCTCATATACTGTCCAACAGCGTGTCATCAATTGTCGGACTAAATAACCGGCTTGGGAACATGTAGGTATAAATACATAACAGTGACATGATTTATTGTTCAGCCAAGGAGCTGGCTTTGTTATTTTCCCCTCCAAGTCCTGATTGCTGCATCCTGAAGGCTATTTGGGTTGGGAAATGGTTGACTCGACAATTAAGGCGTTTGTGTTCACTGCTGGACCACCAGCTAGTGTTTCATTCGCCAGCAGGGAGGGAAAACCTCAACTCAGAAGAGAAGATGTATGTGTGTGGATGTTTTAAAAGGGGACCACAAATGTAAAAGCCCTGTCTAGGTACCGATCAGTAAAGAAAAAAAAGACATTTTATTTTGGAGTTTTAAAGAGAATGGGCGTGACAGCACTTTTGGGCTAACCAAAACTATGCCTGTAGAGAGAAAAAAAAGCGTCCCAAGATAACTCCTGAGGAGATCTGCTTCCCTTTTTTCCTCAGGCTGGAGGAAGGGGGTCTCTTGGCTTGTCGAGTGGAAAATAATAGACAAAGGTTGTTTTAAAAGGGAATGTCGATCCTTCATCCTGTCATGATGTTAGACAGAGTTAGTGTTTTACCGTAAGATAAGTATAGGATTCAAGTCCACCATAAAGAAGCCACAACAAACTGCTTAATTGGCTTAAATAATGTCAGCAAACAAACAGAGCTTAGGATTAACAGATTGCAATGGTCTAAAACACCTTTACTGACTATTTTATGCTTTATATTAGTAACATAAAAATCTATCACTGGTTTAAAGAAGCAACGTTTAAAATATCATAGAAATGAAAGGGATACCTACCATTTTGCTCTCAAACAACTCATGGTAAGTCCACAGCACCAGCAGGAAATGTAAGGTTACATAAACTTGAAAAGACAGTGACCAGTTGGGATCATGAGGTACCTCCTTTCCAGTTACCTGACCAAAAAAGAAAATAAACAGGTTTCATCAAAGCTCTCGAAATATTTCTCATGTCAAAATGTATAGTGTAGTATCAACTGTATTACTTTATCAGGATCAGTTTTCCAGTTTCCAAGGTTTCCAGTCTCATAAAAATACAAATCAGATAACTCAATATCAAATTATAACTAATATTTCTGCAGTGGTTTGGTCTTTAATATTCCACTTGCATAAAACGCTGACTGATGGACAGATTGTTGCACCAACAATCTCATTTTGTTCTGAGTGTTCCTTACATACCTTTGCTGCAAAGTTATAATGTATATAGCTTGGGGTTCCCAGTATTTATTATACTGTTTATACTTCCATCACTAAAAAAATTCCATAATGGAAAAAAAAGAGTAGAGTAGTAGTAGTAGAGTGTATTACATGACAACATGATGCTTTGTGGGTCCAGTAAGCACGTTCCTTAACCCAAACATGTTAGTAAATAAAAATAAGTCAAGACAAATACTTTTAAATTTCATAAAATACCTGAAGCATTGTTTCAAAAGGCTTGATTGATTGATGAGATGATAGAGACTCTTAACATATTAGATTGATGGGTTGAGGTATTAGAGAAAGGTTTTCCTAAACTTTTTGAGTTTGACTATTAACAAAAAATAAACCATTTTCTCTGCTACAAATTCGGTTTGGCTTCCAGTTGGTTCCAGTTGCTTTATTATATCTTATCAGCCATGGATACATGTTGAGCTTAAAATGAAACTTCAGAAGACCTCTGATCATTTATTGCCTAGGCGGTAGTGTCACTACTTGAGCCAAGTGTACTTCTGCACTGTTGCTACATGCATGCTTGGTGTGAGGGATTGCTGTTGAATCAATGAATCGATCAGCTGGTTTTCCTTTAATAGAAAACTTTCAACTAATCTGGCATCAGTTTTTAGAAGAGACATGACATCCCTTCCGCAAACAGCATCATTTGACGAGAAGACTGACACTTCGGTAGTTCGGCGTTGATGCATCCATGAGTCTGTAGCCTATTTCTCTGATTGTACTTTGTGTTGAAACTTTCTGCTCTGTTCTGCGGATTTGACATCAATCTTGTCCATGTTGAATGGAGCAAATAACCAAAACATTATATTTAAGATAGATTTTGCAGATACACAGAAGCAAACACCGTTCAGTTCAACTCAGACAAAAAAACTTGTCAAGTATAAGTGTGAGCTTCAAGAATGAGCAGATGAATGTTGCAGCTCTGTGTTTTGGCCACAGTTGGCATTATCATTAGAAAACTCCATTATTTGTCTTTAAATATTTAGGTCTGGGCTTTAGAGAAAATTTTTGGTGTTAAACAACAAATGGTAAACGACCCATACTTGCATATGTCTTTAATACGTCTGAGGACCCTAAACCTCTTCATTCAATCATTCATTCATCCATCCGCACACACATTTACACAGTGATGGTGGCAAGCTACATTGTAGCCACAGCCCTGCCCTGGAGCAGACTGAAAGAAGCAAGCCACTGTGCCCTCTGACCACCAAAAGCAGGCAAAGCAGCTGAAGCCTCTTGCCCAAGGGCACAACAACTGAGCGGATGTACGGGGGCATCGTAGCGACAACCCGCCTGTTATGGTATGAACAATATAAAAATTGCAACTTAATAAACAATTTTCCACACAGTGATTTAACATATCAATCTTTTTTATCCTTAGTTAGATGTCAAACCTATCAAAGGTTACTTAAAAAAAGGTTAAGGGAATTACAATAAAACATATAGAAAACCTTAGTGCTTAAACAGAACCTTACTGGCTCTAAGGCACAAGTACAGCCTTAAAATGTCAATAGTATTTAATTTCATTATATTGGACCAAAATGTGGGAGAGCAGCTGCATGTAATCACCCGAGGAGCTCTAGTTCTTTTGCCTTTTCTTCATAGGGACACAAAAGAAAAGGCATGATGGAGAGAGGAACAAAAATAATCTGCATACATTTAGTCATTACAGCTGATAATTTTCTGTGTTTTAACATTTTTGGGAATAATTCTTCACTTCAGCAAAAATGTTTAAAGTCATTGTTTAGGCAACTGTGGATTAAAATAGAGGTACTTTAAAATCTCCCCTTACAGCTTTGAGCAAATATTCTATGGTATTTATTGGCAGAAGATGCTTCTGGCAGAGATCAAGGGTAATGTTAGTTTTTTTGTAAAAAATTTATCTAACTGTAAATAAATCTCTAAGGGTTTAGGATGAAGCTGCAATCTTTTCAGAGTAAAGGCAGTCATGAGGTTCTGGGATGTTCCTGAGTTCTTAAAGTACCAAACTATGACATGTGGGTTCCCCCCACATCCCATCCCAACCATGTAGGTATTCCAGCCCTCTGCTCTGCTTATTTTCAATAGCAAAACATGCAGGCTCCCCTTCATCTTTACTCATTCTCCTCTCTTTCTTTTTTTTTTGCCCAGTCAGCAAAAATTACCTTCAGAAAGCCAAGATATTTCACTGAAATTTCAACATTTCCCAAGTGCAGAAACTCTTTAATGGCTTTAAAAGGATTGGCTGGATGAAAAGTCAGAGACCTTTTTTTTCCCTTGTTCTCTTGTGCGGATAAATGTGTGACACCAAAGGCGTTATTTCAAAGCAAACCACTGGAGCATTCAACTGGAACCTTGATTTTTTTTTCTGGTCCGACACACACACACATATTCACAGTTTACTGCGTGCGGTTTTAGTCCTGCAAACTCTGTTTAAAGACGTTATTGTGACGCCTTCACAGAGGCTCTGCAGCTTTTATTTCATGTGGCAGTTTCTTGTAAAACTTGTAAAATATATGAATCCTTCAAGAAGGAATGTTTTGAGTCATCCAGGCCTGTGTTTTGTGTGTGTCAAAATGATTGGTAATGAAGCCCGAGGGCTTTTTATACATGTTTTTTCGTTATGTGGTCAAGAATGTTGCAAACCTTGGGATTGTCGACGTGGTCACCAAGACGAGGTTTACCAGGTTTCCAGCTCGGGCCTTTGATGAAAGTTGACACTTTGTTGCTGACGGCTTTGTAAATTCTGGATTTCTTCCATAAATATGCATAGTAGTGTAACTGAAAAAAAAAAAAAAACACAAATCAGACATCAGGTACAACAAAACATTTACCTAACATGCAACCAAGCAAAAGCCTTGAATAATTCATCTTGATCTGCAGCTTTTCGGCTGTCATTAGGCAGAACATTGCTCATGCCTGGCTCTGCCAACGATGTAGTATACAACACTAACTCTAACGTTCACCTGGTATTTTATTTTATTGGCCTCTTTCACCTCAGCTGGGCAGTTTGTTTGGACTAGAGAAATAATGTTATAGTTACAAAAAGGCCCTGGAGCCAGCGAAGACTACGCTCAACCTTCATCTATAGAAGGAGCTAATTTTCAGACGGCTGCTTGACAGATGCATGGCCGACAGTAGCCACAGAAACAAGTCAGTACTAACCTGAACATGGAGGATTTCAAACGTCTTGATGGGGAACACCAGGCCATATATGACTTTATCTGACTCTGCAGCAAAGGTACCTGAGTAACACAAGCAGAGCAAAAAAACTTTCTTGGTCTCAGTAAGTCTTCCTTCTGAAGGACTTTGGTACACTAGATATCTTTCCCCAAAACTTTGCCTTGTATGGATTTTCCCACCATCATTCAGATAATAGATGATATTTAAATTCATTATTCCCATTAATACTGCAATCATGCGACTGGTGTGAGGCCGAGGTAGTACACTAATGAGAACAAGAGCTCAGAGCTGATTTGAAAAAAAGCAAACAGATCTAAAACCATAAGCTGTAGCAGCACTTTTAAATGTACATGTAAAGTATCACTATGAGCTAAAATAGAGGTGAAATTGATAATAAAGAATTGAATATGTAGGTTCGGAATCTCAAATTTACAGTTCAAATAAAAAATAACAGTGATATCTCTTACCAAACAATCGATCCCAAATAATAAGAATTCCTCCATAGTTTTTGTCAATGCAATACAGATTCCTTCCTGTTAAAGACACACTTTGTGATTTAAATGTTTTAAGGAGCATTAAGCATGTTATGAAACCATCATTAATCTTCCAGACTTTACGCCATGCTTGTTGTAGCTTGTAATAATGTTGTTCCATTTGAGTGACTCACCATGATGGACTCTGTGATGTTTAGGGGTGTTGAAGACCCATTCTAAAGGACCAAGGTCTCTGATTAACTAAAGAAAGATAAAGGATAGTTTAGACTGAGGACTTTACCATAGTTATGACTACATTTCTAGAGGTTTTGTGCATAACATGCTCAGGTAATCATGTTTTAATAAGACAATTTCATTATCAAGGAGCAGATTTCTTTCTTTTCCAATAGAAGAAATGGCATAACTTTCCTATCTAACCATCTTATCTCCCTCTTAGTTTTTTATTTAAAAGTTTTTCAGCTGATTTTTCATCCCATCTTTAAACCGCACATAGAAGTATCGCAGCCATTACATTTCCAACCAGTTTGAATGTTATCTCCCAATTTTAAGTAAGAATAAATACATGAATAAAGTATTTGGTAAATGTTAATCAGCTCATTTTTAGCTAGTGGAGGCACTCCAAAACAGACCAATCTCAACAATCTTATCCTTTCACTATATGTCTCATGCAGATTAACTGTTCGAGTGCAATACAATAGATTGATATGAATAAGTTTGGACTAAATTAAGATTCTTTTGTATATAAATTGGAAAATGAGTTGACTTGATAGGACGTTGAACTTGCTACATTAAAAGACAAAATGAACTAAATTGAATTACAATAAATCATAGTAAATCCAACAGTTAAGCTCTGCCCCCAAAGCCCAAATGTTCCTGCTTCTACTGTATGTATGGATGCCAGGGTTTCAGCTTGTAGCTTCATTTTCTGCAGCTAGAATTAATTTCCTTTAGTAAACAAGTGAATTCAAGATTACATCATTTATTTTAATGCTTTCTGTTTTCTTACAGAAACGTCTGGTTTGGTATATTAACTAAAAAATAAGGGAGTGCAAAAAACAAAGCATTATCTTAAAATGCTAAACTGTATTAAAAATGCCACATTTGTGCTTTCAATTTCCACATTTTTAAAAATATATGTATAATTCTGAACATTTATTTAAAATGTAGAATTTTAACACTTCCAATAATTTCCAGTAAGACTGTTGTTTTCAATTAGCATTGTCAAAAAAAAGATTAAGAAGTCAAATGTTTTAAGCTTAAACTCTAAGCACAGATTTTTGTCCTCAGTGAACAAAACTTTCTATTAGTGGATTCTTGGGGTGACACAATAGCTAGAAATACAGCAAAATATTGTTGGTATAAATTCAAGTCATAAACATCTCCATGCAGAACTCATCTAACTAGGTTTCCCTGCAGAACAAAGTCTAAAACTGGCACTATAATAGTTTTTCTTTCATAATATTAAACTCAATCAGTCACTTTAGTTTGCAGCAGTCATGCAAAGCTTATTATTCCCAGTTCATATTTCTTACTTGGACTGAGCTTACATGATCTGATCTCTCTCTGCAGGCTGAACAATATGTCTCAGTGATTCATTATTTCTATGTAATGACTGGTATCTGGCAGCCAAGCGTGAAGAGTTTTATCTTGAATGAAGGAGGACCACTTTACTTCAGCTCTGAAGGTGCAGCCAATAGCATGCTAGTAAATTTACATGACATCAAGAAAAGGAGGTATAAATTACACCCTGTGAGAAAATCGTGACTATTATGACCATTTCAACTAATAGAGCACTAAAACATGGAGGGCTTTCCAAATCCTCCCGTTCCCTGTAATGATCCTGGGGATTGTAAAAGTGATATTCCCAGTCACTTTAAAGGCAGAGAGAGAGGTTGTGCTTCTGTTTGGAATCTTTCATAAAATCTCATTATTTTTTATTGAACACAGGTTCCACACTGGAGTGCTGAGGAGAAAAAGCCGAACCTAACCGACAAATTAGAGCTGGCACAAGAAGAGAGGCAACTTTAAAGCCATTTTAGTTAAATATTAAGTCTGCACAGCAACAGGAAATAGATGGGTTCATTCAATCAATGCCAGTGCTAAACTGTTGAATAAGTAAATGTATTTTTTCAATATATGACTCCCACATGTTAAAAACCATACTGTGTGGACAAAACCCCTCTAAAAAGCAATGAAAATGTGTTTTTTTAATCATTTCCTAGACTTATTCAAGGATGTGCAGACTCCAAAACACAGAATCAGTCGGATCACAGAAGAAACAGAAAGCTTTTATTTATCTATTTTTTTGCAGATGCAACTGCAAATCTATTGTGCTCTTTGCACTTGCAAAAACACCCCCCCCCCACACTCTGCTACCCTCTAACCATCCTACTGCAAATCATTGTATCAAATAGCATCATGTCCATCGCAGGATGTTTGATAAATCCCCGCAACATGTATTGATATAAATTTAAAGGTTTCAGCACCTGCACCATTAGTTTGAGCCTTTCTGTGAAAGAGGAAACACCATCACCGAGTTCATCAGGTCACCAGCAGCATGAGAAGATGCCAGTGAAGTTCATATGCAGAGCCCTACCAAACTCTAAATGTGCAGCTGAAACAAAACCATATTAAACCACTACATGTACTTTTCCATCTGCACATCCTCCGTCCTCTTTACTGCTAACAGTGAGGCTTTAATTGATCTGTAATAGCATTTGAAATGAATTCTTATAATCAAAGCTTGAAAAATCTAAACAGAACAAGCTGATAAAACACACCTAATGTAAAAGAACCCTAAAGTGGAGCTTGATAACCATGTAGAGGAAGCTCATAGCCAACGACTTGTAGTTAAAGCAGTGGATGAAAAGTTTAATAAGACAAACAGGTGGGTTCACAATCCACAGCTTAAGCACGTGTGCCGTTAAATAGTAATAGATGAGGTTCAGCTGAAAAACAGAAGAAAAGGCTAACTGTCTAAGATTAAGGAGTATATAGGTTTACAACCGTAAAAACGGCATAAATAACAAAAATAAAACGTTTTTTTAATCAATGAAATTGGTCCATCATCTGACAAGTTCTAAGCTTTTATTTTCTATTTTTATCTTTCTGATCATTGAGATATTATGATTACATTTATTTTACTGCAAGTAGAATTCTGAGTTTTTCAGTTTTCCAAAAGTCATAATTACCTCAGTGTGGATCCAGAACTGATAAAGAAGGTTTAACTGTATGTGAACAGCGAAAATGGATGGAGGAACAGCTAGAGCCATAGGAAGGTAGAAGATCTGAAGAGGAAAAAAGAGACAAACAGGGTAGTCTGTATTAACTATCGTGAGCAATATGAATGATCTGAAACAAACACATTTGTTTCAGATCATTCCTCAGCTTTGACTTAAAAAGCTGAATTTTTGACTTTAGGGTGTGATCAGATAGAGATCACCATTCTAAGCCCGAGCCCTTCTTTACCAAACTTTTTTTTTTACTTTTATAAGGAAAATATATTTTGGCTTTGTATGTGAGGGCAGACTAGTACTTGCATTATTCAGTAAGTGAGTATTTAGGGCAGCAAATAAATAAACCACAGCATGTCCGATTTCAATAATGGAGAAACATGTCATCTTGTGCTACAGTGTGATCCACTCATTTGTTTCTGCACAACAACAATCAGAGAAAAAGAGGAGTAGATTTTTCTGGCCACAGAGAAATTTCTTATTAATCATTTAATAATCCCTGGTGAATTATTGGATTTGTAGAAGATAACCAAATGTCTTACCCAAGAGGTAAACTGCTGGGTGATCGACTGTCTGAGTGCAGTGGTCAGGTTGTAGTACTCCGAACTATGGTGAACCTGGTGAGCAGCCCAAAGGATGGCCACCTCTAACAAAAGAAAATCGCACACAGAAAACATTGAGAGGTAACAAATAATTGAGTTTATCAGTTCATTCACACTCAGAAGTGTTAAAGAGAGGAGAGCAGCAACACTTTTTGCATGAAACCTCCAAAAGTGATTTATCCCAGCAGCTCTGCTCCTTCCCTAGATGAGTAACTGTACACCTCCGACCTCAGAAGGAGTCATTTTAAAAACACTCCTGGCCAGCTGTGCTGAAAAGCTAAAGCTTGAGACTGGCTGCCCAATGTGGGGCTGGTTAAGGGGTTTTGAGCTATTATGTCTACACGGCTATTTGGCTAAAGTTGGTTAGCGTCCAGCTTGATGTCCCAGAGCTCCAGTTTGCATTCCTCTGCTGTGTTGTGATACTTGCTGCATTAATATATCTGTGTTATACTTCATTTTAACATCCAACGGGAACATGCTTGTTAAGTTTCACTGGATCCCTGAGCCGTTTCCGGACCACACCGTCTGGCCTGAGCTTTTTGGCACCTTCTATCCCACTTCTGTTTCTGCTGCTGTTTGAGAGAGAACCATAACTTTCAGACTGCAAAACCGTAATGCCAAATATTTAGAAAACTTTTAATATTTACAACTTTAAAGTTGAGTTTTTTTTTAAGCTTAAGTTTTGAGCAGCAACTCTGGAGAGCAATCCAAAGCCCCAGTAGGGTCTAAAATACCAGAAAAATTCCACCCTGTTGAGTAAATAATGAATTTTTATACAGACGGGAGGGAAACTGACTGGTCCACTGGTGGGCTCAGAACCACTGAGAGATAAAACCAACCAACCCACCAATGATGATGGACATAAAAGTGGATATCTAGAGAATAATAAGGATTGCTGAGGTCATGGTGCTCCTTCCAACACCTGTACATGTCTAGGCCAAAAAAAGGACGATACTGCTGGTCAGGCTGGTATGATGCTATTTGCATCATACCATTCCTGTGGTGTTAACTTGTGCAACCCCAACACAGTGTAATCTCTATTTCTTGTTATCTGTAATTGTTTAAGAGGTAGAGAAATGTTACCCTTCTTTAACACTTAGCTGCTTTATTTTCCTTTTACATATGAAGATTCCTCTTAAAAAAGTTTAATACCAACAAACAGCTCATATTTTAACTATGATGTATATTACGGTACTTGAAAAAGACTCATGTCATTGAGGGCATGCCATTGAGATTGTATAACATTTGTATAATCTTTCTAATAATACAGTAGTTAACATGAGGACCTTATGATTCCAAAACAATATTTTACAACAAGTGGTATCGCTTTAAAAGATCTACTAAATTTAGAGGATGTTGGCAAATTATTAGCCTGTTGTCCCAGTTAATTACTTGCTAAAAATCAACCTGTCACGCTTTAAGAGTTGAAATACAAATGTGGTTAAGCAACATAATACTGATACCTTATACAATAAGGATATCTGCCCTAAAACTACAACTTTGTAAGTCTCTCATTTCCATCCTCTTCGTTGATTTCTTAAAAATCACCGATGTTCTTTAAAAACATAAACAAAATAAAGGTAGATTTTGTTATTTTTAAGATAAAAAACCAGGTTAACCAGCAAATTAGTTAGATGATTCCAGATGAGGCCAATTGGCTGATTACTAAACCAAATTTAATTTGTTAGGGTCAAGACATTGATTTACTCAAACCAGAACCTGTGAATAGAAATTACATTTACTTCAAAGAGTACTATTACTGTAGTAATGCATACATACAACACTCCCACACCACACAGAAAACATAAGCTTTCCCAACAATGGATTACACTCACACAAACATTTAAGAGCCAAGTCTTGAAGGCCTCCTTTCTGTCTGACATAAAACCCTGTGTGGTTGGTATGCAACACCTGAAAAAACACACAGCTGAACACTGAAGGTGAGTGATTTGAAAGCAGAGACACGGCACCATCTGTCTGTTCATGGTTTAATAAGTGAAGCTGTTTTAATTCCACAAGTGTTTGGGACACCTCAAATGAAAGTTAGGGCTCCTGAACATTACTTCACACCTTTCTTATTTAAATAATACAGCTGGAGTTTCGAAGGTGTGACTGGATGAAAGTCTCAAAAAGAAAATGTTTGAAGGTATAACAAATAATGGCCTTTCGCATCAGCCAGAGCAGGAATGTGGTAGAGCAAGAGGAAAGAAAACTGATTGGATCAACAGGAGCCAAGAACAGAAATTATGATTTTTCTTCCGCTCTGAACTTTGGGGGATTCAACAACGAATAGTCCCTCTACGGGACATGCTGGGAGGATAATCCAGCCTTTGTTTAATTCCAGCAGCCTACGGCATTCGCCATTTTTCACTTCACAGCAGTCATGCTTGGCAGGGTCTAGAACTTAGGGTGGCTAAGATTGATGCTTGTTGTCGTTGACAGGAAGCTGGAACTGCTAAGCTTCACTGCAGGCCCAGGTCCTCCTCCGAGGAAGCGGCGGGACACTGCATAGTTTGGCTGGGTTTATTCAGAAGGGAAGCCCTGTTAATGATGAGAACCAATGCCGTGGAGCCAAATTTCCCAGCAACAGCAAAGAGCTATAGAAGACAGGTCTATAGTGATATCTAACTCAGTGCTTCTCAAGAATAACAAGAATGAGTGGATGCTAACCAGGTGAAGGACATTTGTTGCATCATACTGTATTATACTCACGTAGATGACAAAAATCACATAACTCTAAATGCTATTGAAAGTATCCAATTGTCCAGTGTCTCCTGACAGCATTAGCCATACTAACAATTCCTAATACCAGTTACCATACTAACTGTTCCCAACTTTATTACACACTTCCAGGTGGTATTTTGCTCTGTGGTGCTTTTCAAGTAAATATACACTGCAAAAATAAACAATAATTGTGTTTACTCATAATTTTAGTGTAAATAAGATGATCTGCCAGTAGAGTCACCTTAAATAAGCGACTGCAATAAGAGACTACAATTGCATTTTCTTATTTTGAGTCTATATTGTCCTTTTCTCACTCACCTGATCAATTAAAACAAAAATCACCTTATTTAAGAAAAAATGACTCACTTTGATTTACATTTTTTGCAGTGTACCCAGTACCGCATCATTAAAACCTATTTGCTCACACATCCAAATTACTGAATCAAGGCTCTAAATAATCCTTCCATAGCCATAGATCTATGCAATTAAGCACCTCGCCATGCAGGTTGCTTGAAACTTGTGAAAAAAGGGAAAAAAATAATGAAAGGGAAGGTGTTTTTTTTTTAAGTTGGTAGTAAAACTCGTGATGATGTAAGATCTGGAAGCACTGTCATTATTAACAAAAGAAATTAAGCAATTAAGACTTTTGTTAGTACTAGTGAAATTTGACAGGGTAAAAATTGAAAGTTAAAGGTAACTTGACATAAGGCAGATTGATCCATGCAATTCATTCTGAATTCTACACGGTATAGATCTGGAAATCCTCCCTAATAAAAGTACACTGGAGTGATACAAATATAATTTAACATTTTATGAACATCAATAGGTAAAGTAAATAATAATAAAATAATAATACAAATAGTTAAGATTATAGATTATTGTGAAAATGAATAATAAAAGTAGAAAGAAAGTTGGACTATACACTTATAATGTTTAGATAGCACAATAAAAAGCCACTTTTTAAGCAAATCAGAGAAGTATTGTATACGGGTGGTGTTTCTGGAGTTGATATGGAGGTATGTAAGCTGCAGACAACAATTTGTGAAAATGGGTGAATATTAGTCACCATGGACACTGTTTGTGGTATCTCTAAGGGTTCAGAATTAAGACAAAAACTGTTTATTTTCTACATAAATGGCATATGTAAGGTTTCAAAAATATTCCAGTTTGTTTTATTTGTTTTCATATACAGTGGAAACATTTTGTGTACAGGTGAGAGCTAACAGCATCTCCTGGATTATATCACACCAGTGATGAAAAAGCTGACAGAAACAAAATGTCCTTGCAGAAAATTAAGTTCTAGTTTTTTTTAATTTATAAAGAAAATATAGATGTGAAACACATAATCAATGAGGTAAAGGTGGAACAGGTTAATGACATAACATTGATTGTGATAATTGATTACAAAGTCTGTTGAAAACCTCACATCAAATATGTTCATAGTAAGCTACCTAGAACCATTGTAATTCTTAGTAAAGCAAATTATTTTCTGAAGCATAAAGCTAATACATTCTCCTTTCACTGATTTACCATTCCTGAGCTATTGTTTGGCTTAACACTTACAGAGCATCACTCAAATCGCTATGCACGCTGCAGAAAAGAGCCATCAGGACAGTTCATATAGGACTGTCTATTATGACTATTTCTTATTTATTCCTGCTTGCTTCATTCTTAATTGCTTAATAATTAATTCTTTGTTCTGGTAGAATTTCAAACCTTAAAATTAATGTATAAAGCCACAAATAAACAGCTACCGGACAACATACAAAACATTTTAAGAAAAATCTAATGCTTGTACAAACATAAGAGTAATGTGCTTTATAATAAATGGTTGGAAAATGTGGAAAATTAAATTAGTATCCAGGGATGAGAGTGTTAGGAAACAGGCTCAAACTGTTTTTTTTCTATCAAGACTCGAGTTGAAAGAAGAGTAGTGAACATCAATAGGGACTCTTAGTCACTGTACATAGGTGTATACTCTTTGTTGCAATAGTTATGGTCATGTGTGCAATGCGTTGTACAAATGAAGATCTGTGTATCATGTGAACGTGTATGTTTATATGCACATAAATGTATTAATTGCTCACTTTATTGACTTTTGAGTAGTATGGACCTATTAGTAAAGTAGGAATCGGGATGATTGTTGGTGTTAAGAACTTTTGTAATGTAAAAGGATATGATTAAATACGTTTAACTTTTTTAGATCCCTTTTCAAGATTAATCACTAAATCATACATGTAATGTAATTATATTGTACACAATTAATAATGTGTATATGTGTTAAATTTGTAATTTTAAAGGATTGTCAGGAAAAAACGTCATTCATTTAGTAACCAATTTGTACTAAAGATAAATGTATGAATTACTTTTTCTGCTGAGAGTCTTTAATCCTGAAAATGTTCTTCAAGAAATAGAAGACTGCCTTTGTTTCAGTCTTTATGTCCCTTTTGAAGGTTCAGGTCAAAGATTTAGTGCGCAACTAAATACACAATTAGTTTCCGTAAGTTTCTTATAGGTCGGGGGGGACACATTAACGGCGTATGATAAAAGTCAAAACAATGCAGTCCTATTCTCTTTTACCCTTTAAATCCTGCTGTTTTGTTTTATGTCCTTCAACATACACTGCCTAGTTTCTATTTCTAATTGATTTTTTATTTATTTTGTACGATTCTATTTACATTTTTCTACTTTTTCTGATTATTTTAACAAATTAATCAGTTTCTCTAGCTTCCATTCTTTTATATTACAAATTTAACATCAAATATTACTATAACTGATCATCATATATTTATTGTATTTTAAATTAATACATTACTGGATTACAAAATTGATTAAATGAATATCAAAACTGCGAAAAACTGCTTGGACAGCATTGCATATCAGCCAATTATAGCAGCAAGCATAGACACACACTGATCCAATTTCATATTTAATGAGACTCATTTAATCTCTCATCGTCTGTATACAATCAGCTCAACTAGACTTAGTAAGGCTAATAAATGTACAAAGCCACTGCATTTATAAAACTGTACTTGAAAAACTACTGAACATAAAGCCCATTACTAAATCAACCAAAAACCATTCTTATACCTGTGAGGGCTTTCTGACCAAACAGGACGATAAGTAATTGGCACAGCTAAAACTGCTCCGTCAGAATTTTTACCACCAGTAAGAAAATCATGGATAATAATAATACAGCTCTCTCAATTACTGCATTGACTCTGTGTTTGTAAGAACAAGGATTTTAAAATCTTTTCCGTGGTCTATAAGGCAGCAATAGTCTTCAACCTAAAACATTTCGAAACTGCTTGCTAGGTATGAGCCATCTACTATATCGACACCTCAGCTAATCAGAGATTTTTTATTTTAGAGACTTTCTTAAAACCTTAGACATACAAATTTTGGCTCAACTAAATAAAAGCTAAACAGATTAATCGAGTTTCTTTTATAAGGGTAATACATCCTTTTTATCAGTTGGTAATACATGCGCTTCTGTTAACTTGGCACACAATAACATCTCTGATGTACGTTCCCCATAAAGGTTTACATAGCTTTTGTTTATCTTTGTTTTGCAACAGATCTATGTGATGAGGCCAGAAAATCTGAATATTACCATGTATTGTTTTTATTCTTAAAAATGAATTATTTATATTTATTTCAATAAAAATGGCTATAAATTAAAACTTACAATTTAGCAACAGCAAACATGTTAACATTTAAAAAAGCTGTACACTGACAGCAAAGTTGTGTTACTTTTTTAATCTGAGCTGTTGAATGGTAGTATAACACATAATCAAGGAGTTACAAGTTATAATCAGTCATGTAGCGTTGCAGATTTAGACTTTGACAGAGACTGTTTACATCCTACTAAACTCTGTGAACAGTAATGCTTACATTACTAGTGCCATAAAATTGTAGGAACTAAAGTCCTGCTGAGCTCCATAAATTCAAACCTTGTAAAGCCGCACACTAAGTGAACATGACTGGCAATCTGTACCTTAAATAATGCTGCTATAAAAGAAAAAAGTTGACAAGACAAAAAAAAATCATTTTGGAGGTAAATCAGAAATGGCATCCTTATAAAATGCTTTTATAGTGACATCAATCAGCTGCCTACATCATAACCCCAAGTGACAAACTCCTGGTACTTTTAGGTAACACTGTGTGAATTCCTCTCAGTGGTGGGTTGAGCTGTCATTCAGGGGAGTAACGGGCTGTGAACAGGCTTTCAGTGTTTGGACTGGAGGGCTTGTTGGACAGGGCGCCAACCCAAACAGGCAGCAAAGGACTCTTCTGGATGGTCGACCAAACAATCCTCAGCCGCTGCCATATGTCATGCTGTCCAACAGCTCAGTCACACTCTAATCTCAACAAACTAACCCTGGTCAGGCCCACTTACAACTCTGACAAACATGGCATACAAACAGAGGGAGGTGAGATAAAAACATTATATCAACAGTAATATTCATTCTAACAAGAAATTATTTAGTCTAATTTTATAAAATACAGAAAAACTTCACATTGACCCATTTTCATAACTTTTCCAAACAAATTTCCAATTTTCTTGCATGGGGTTTATATGCAGATTGCAGTTCAACAGTTTATCATTTATTTTTTCAGTTGCCATGACCAACGATAAACTCTTGGGTCTATGATAAAATCAAGTAAAAGAGAAAATGCATTCAAAAATATAAAGATACAAGAAATTAGGTTATTTAGAATCTAAAATCTAACTGTGCTAATTATCTTAAAAAAATAGTAAGGACATTTTAAACTGTCACTGTCATGCTTTTAAATGTGTGTCACTGGTTGTTTACATGGTGTCTGCCCCACAGATGAATAATAAAAGACTGTCCATAGCATTTAACTATATATAGCAGGCTTTGACACTATGT
>JAUZNJ010012210.1:0-17780 GCA_034780135.1 Jordanella pulchra
ATATATATATATATATATATATATATATCTGTCCTCTGGTTCCCTTGATCTTCATGATTGTGTTTGATGATAAATTTTCTTTAAGTAACACTTCTGAAAATGAATGGATACAAATATAAATGCTGATTCGTAGGAAGATGCTCTGATCAAAAGAAACAAAAATAGGCAACATGAAAAGTAAATATGTGGAAAAAGGACATTAGGCGGAACACACCATCTCTGCTTTGGAATTTAGTGGCGGCAGCATTATGCTGCAAGGATAGTTTTTCTTAGCACTTTGAGAGTCATTTCCAGAGAGAACATACTAATGACCTGAAACTTGGTTAGAGGTTAATGTATCTTGATATTTCAAAATGGCCTAGTCAAAGTACTGACCTAAATCTAATTAATGATCTAGCACAAATTTAGAAAATTCTGTGATTGCGGAATGAAGCAAAAAGAATGAAGCAATAAAGACATCTTTTTGTTTTTCTTTTGCGGCGGAACTTAATACTTTCTGCTGCTTTCTTGGCCCCAAAATAGAAGTGCTGCTGGCTTGTTTCTCCTTTTTTTCTGACGTTTTCCTCTCTCTATACTCTTGTCTTTGCATTTTGAGCAAACAACAGCATCAATGTGTTGGTAATACCGCTGGCTCTGGGTCAGCACCGTGTCTCCATGTGCTGCCTAGGGGGACCAAGAAGATCTTGTTTTCATTTTCAAAGGACTGAAGAGTTTCTGTGTCTGATCTCAGAGCCTGTCTTTAGAGCTCAGATTTCAAAGGGTGGTTGTGATAAGACTCATCGCTGAGAGTCACTTTAACTTTTATTACATGGTTTAATGTTTATTTACAGAACAGCAGTTCTTTCTGATGCTTTGAAAATGTTTAAAAAAAAACTAATAAGTCAAGACCAGACGCTTTGAGAGCGAAGCTAATGTCCCTGTAAGCTTTGGACTTTAGGTGGTTTAGCAGGGCTTTATGACTTGGATATGAGATTCCGCCCCTCTGCCGGTGGCATTCCTTTCTTCCTAAAATACAATTATCTTTTCCCATTTGACTGTTTTTGTTTTCCCTTATATGCTCATTTCCTGTTTTGAGCCACACAGATAATCAGTAAACCTCTAATTCTGCTATCTGCAGCCCCTGGGGGATACCTGTGCTCTATTGTGATTATCATAGTGACACCAGAATTCCAGAGAGCCGAGGTCCCGACCTCCTCCTGCTGCACCATAAACCCCCGACCTTTCACCTCTGCACCTGGGGATGAAGGTCGCAAAACGTCCAGCCGTTGATTAGAATGTGGAGGAGTAGATGCTAAGGTGCACAAGCAGGCAGAAGTGGTTTTTAAATTTGTCCAGTATGACTCTTACCCAGGGCGCCACCACCACTTGGTAGAGGGGCGACAGAGGATGTGAAAATGCAAAGAAAAAAACAGCTTTAGGAAATCCTTTTTTTAATGCAGTCTCTTGTATGACGTTTCTTTAGTTGAAGCCTACTTTCATGAAGACCTCGAATAAATACTTCTAAAATGAAGATATATGATTAAAAACACTACTAGAGATTTGTGGAACTTTTTATTTTAAATCTAAAAATAAGAATTCTTCAGCCGTAGAACCTTCACTTAATTTAAACAAAAATGTAAAAATCAATAATTTCATCAAGCAAAGCTGGACTGCATTAATCCAGTTATTATGAATAGTTGAAATAATAGCTGGCAGTTGGCTCAGTAAACCTACAGAACCTGGATAACTTGTCTTAAAATTAAATGGATCTTTGTACCTTCCACAATGGATTTTATCTGACTAAAAAAATGACAACCAAATGTTTAGAAATAAATAAATATCATAACTAAGGCAGTTTCTGAAAAATTGTATTGAATTTTCAAAGTTTATTGACAAAGGGGCAGTGATACTTTTCAGATAAATTTTCTTTTCTTTGTCATTACTTAGGAAACTATACTGTATACTTTTTAAAAGAATATATCACTAATTTCAACATCTCAGTAAAAATCTTATGTTTCTTTTCTTTAATTTAAAACCAAAAAATAGAACTAAATATTTTCTTTTTATAAGAACAAGTTTTCTATACTATGCATTCATCACTAAATTAAAATGATGCTTTTTTCTATTTCCATTAACATTTATGGGTTTAAATAATATTAATTTGCCTATAATGAAGGCAAAAATAGGTCTTTGGAATTAAAGGTTGTAAAACTATTAAATGCCAAATAAAAAAACTATAAACATTGACAATCTAGCTTAGTTGTTAAATAAAGTTATTTAGTCCTTAATGTTTGTGATAGCCACATCAAAAGTCAACATGTTTTTGGTTGTAACCAGGGTGGACAGAACGGGGGGGCTCACCTAAGGGGGCAATTTAAGCAAGCACTGACAGAAATAAAAGATGGGAGACAGAAATGTTTTTCCATTCCCCGCCGGCTTCACGTCATCTTCATCTGAACCTGGAAAAGCTCTTAAAACAGCATCATACTTCTCCATACTCCAAAGCAACCCTGAGGAAGCTGCACAGCTAAAAACAGACACTAATTCAAATGTTTTGCAATAAGAAATTCATGAACCATGGAGAACATCATCCGGGGACGTCTTGTTAACACAGCAGCAGATTCATTTACAGCTGTGGTCTCTCATGTTTCTAAAACCGATCACATGTCTGTCTGTTATTATAGAAATAAAAACCTCAGCGCTCTCAGGCGTTGTGGAAGCAAACTTGCGGTAATTGAGCTTCCAGCTTCTTAAGCTGCTTTAGTCTGTAATTACATAGGTTGATGTTTTCATACACATTTAGCCATGTAATGGTCGAGCCAGGGCCTTAGTGTAACTGAAGAATGTGAACTGTGTGCAGAGAGAAGGCCACCACTGACATGAACATAACAGAAGGATCTCAGTTAGATGTTACTGTTAACTTTAATCCAAATCAATCCTGAGATTCTGTTTCTACGTTCCTGGAGAAAGAGCAATAAAATCTCAATACATCATCTATTAAGATCAGGACATTTAGAGCGGTCATGGGATCTGTGGTTCAAAGCATTTGTCCCTAAAGAGGACCCTTAACCCCAGAATGCTCTGGCCATTTGCTGTCTTCAGCAGACAGTGAAGCTCGCAGGGGTTGATGGGTAAATTAAAGTGACTAAAACAGCAAACTGTAAGAAGAAATGCCCAATACATGACCCTGGGGCAGAGGTTCACCTTCCAGCAGAAGGTTTACTTTTTTATTTTATTTATTGGGATCTTTACCTTCTGGTTAGCCTCTTTAAATGTTGCCTTCTTTAGATAACTTCACAAAGCTTAGTGTTGTTTGTAGCGTTTCCTTCTGAAACCAGTAGCAACCATTTACTCCCCATTTATAGAGTATAGATGTACCACACCCAGAAAATACAGAGTTTCAAAACTGGTTAAACTGTGATTCCTATTGAATCAAATCTGTGATCATATTTTAGTATAGTGAGGATGCTCACAAGAGAAAGTATAAATAACTTTTCTCTAAATAAAATTAAAGTTTTTATTTTCTCTAAATAGAAAACATTAACCAGAATCTCAACTTTATAATTACAGTTTTTCTGTCTGTTGCATTAATAATCTTCATGGTTTCTAAGCTGAGTCATTCTCCACTAGAACAACTGAGCTGCCTTCTGCTTCTCATCTAAAGAAGCAGACATTGTTTGCTTTGCACCAGTCTGACTTTTTATGCCAAGATGCCAGTTTGAATCCTCCTTCGCTGCCAGGAGGACAATCAGACGGATGGCAGTGGCGGCGGACCTCTGAGACGCCTACCTGTCCATCACTGTTTGTTTCCCTGTCCTCTGGCCTGGCGGCTGTTGAGCCAAACCACAAAACCATCTGCCCTCTGCCTGGCCCCGCTCCTGTCTAACTGTTATTGCAGTGTAAACCACGGGAACCCCGGTGCTCTGGCACACTTCTGCATTGTACTGGAAATGTGAAAGAAGCTGGACTGGACCTGAGATTCTGCTGAACGCTTTAAAGCAAACTGTCCAGAATAGAAATACTCAGAATGATGCTAACGGGATAACGATAGTTTTACTACTCTAAAACACATCGTGTATTTGGTGGCGGCTCATTCCTTTCTATAGGCAAAAGTCTCAAATATATTGTTTACTTACTTACACCTTGATAACAGGAAAACTACAAGCTATTTATATTATTGCTTGTTTAATGGTAAATCTGTGTGTTTAGGCCTAAAGTCAAACTTTGCCCCACAACTTTTGGAGCCTCAAAAACTGAACTTTAACCCTGGTCCTCAGAATCCATTATAAAGGAGCCAGGGACACATAGAGGCCCGGGGGTTCCGAGGACCCCATGGATATAAAAAAAGACCCAATGCCATTTCAAAACAAAACTCCAAAGTTACCCTGTGTGTTCCTACAGATTGACCACTGATTTTGAAGCACTGAACCAATGGAAACATGATTAAATCTTATAAAACTTTTGTGCTGTCTCTATGGACAGGGTTTCATTCATCTTTTTACCATGACAGCCTTTTTTGTTTTCTGTATTTGAAGCTATGGATATTTTATATCTTTATATTTTTATATTCCACCATACGGAAATTTCCAGTAATGCAAATAGTTGTATATTAAAAAAAAGTTATATCAGTTCTGTTCTTTCCTTTGTGCTCATATATTTAAGGGTTTTCCATGGTTTCTTTCTTAGACTCCAACGTTTCACAGAGCTTCTGCTTTTCTCTCCTCACTTGTCTTTGTTTGAAAACATCTTTCAATTTCCTGGGTAGCGGTCTTCAAAGGAAGCAGGCGGGAGGGTGCTGGGGGTTGAGTGGGATGCCAGAGGCACAGTGACAGCTGGGAGGCAGGAGACTCCGAGCCGAGATCAGAGGGTTTGAGTTTCTGACCGCTGCAGACACGGTGTCATTCTCTGAGCTGCTGCCCCTGCTGCTTTCAGACACACATAGAAAGTAAGCCCAAACATGGCTGATATCATGCAGTGAGGCAAACTACAATTAGCATCCTGAGCAACATCCTGAACTCTGTAAATACTATGAATAAATAAATGGCATCATGTGGATGCTTGATTCTTATGAAGATTTGATTTAGAAAAATATGAGGAAAATCTTATAAAGATGTATGTAATGAACAATAAACATCGGAGGTGTTTTACTTACTACAGATGATAACTACAGTGTATTTAAGTTTTATGAAAGTAAAACTCCACCCTGCCACAATAAAGTCAATGGATTATTATATCCAAAATCCTTAAGAGAAAACAAGCCATCATCAGATGTTGCTATCATCAAATACATAATTTTTATGGAAACTTAGTCTGAAATGAAAATTAAAGTGTTTTACTATAATGACTGCGTTTCTTCTAGGGTGACCAGATTTGTGATGAGCAGTGTTATATTTCTAACTTTTGTCATGGTGTCCCAGACAATGTCCAGCTTTTGACTAGGTCAAATATTAAAGGGTCAACAAAGTTATTTGACAGGTGCATTTATGAAATGTAAAAAAACGGAGCTGCAGTTACGCTTATAGAGTTACGCCAACTGTCAACCAAACTACAAAGCAGCACTCAAAGTCATGAGTCACCAGGGCAAGATGCTTTCAAAGTAAGAGTAGGGAAAACATTATAAAAATTATGTTAATAAAAAAATAATGCAGCTGCGACAAAGACTGCAGAGCCATTTATAACTAAGTGAGGTCAGTGAAAGGTGATTCTCAGAGAGTTTATGTGAAAATTTGCAAATGTTTTTTTGTAAAACTTCATATGGAGGGAAGCAAGTCATAGAAACTACTATAGAAATGAGTCTGACAAGAAACGTGTGGCTTAAAAGCTGTGTGTGTCCCACATTGTCCCTCATTGGCATTTCTGTTGTCACACATTTGCTATTTTTAGTTCTGGTCACCTTAGTTAAAGGCATCGCGAGGAAATGTAAGTGGAATATGAGGCATCCAGTCAACTATGGCTCAAGACACAAAATCAAAGTTTTGAAGTTGTCATCACAAAATTCGGACCTAACCATCATTAAAACATTTGTAGGCAGATCTGAAAAATTAGGCTTTGACTCAGTTACATCTGTCCTGACAGGAGGAATGGGCTAAAAGTCCAGTAAAGCTTGCTGAAGGAAAACTAAAGCTGACAATAAGAAATGGCAACCTGACATAGACTATAAAGTCTATGCGGCAATAAGGGCAATACAGCATCTACGCTTTTGTGTTCATGGTTTTAAATAAGCAGATTAGAAGGAGGGCTCAGGTTCTAAAACCGTATTGGTTGTTTATGACAGACAATATAAAAATTCATTGCCTTTTAATTTCTTTTTTTTTCAACGGGCTGCTTTAAAGAAGGAGCTGAGAGGTTAACCATCTACAATTTAATCAAATTCTTCATCCAGATGTCCACAAAGAGCAAAAACTTTCTCCGCTGCACCTGTCCTGAAACCACACCCTTCTTCCTGCTGCTAAAGGTCTTCTTAGGCTGCCGGGCGACTTGCAACCTCAAGCTTTTATTCCCAGCTGATGATGTAAGTGTTGAGGGAAGAGTGAAAATAATCTTATTCAATTTACATAATGTGTTGACTTTGGAAGTGAAACCGTTCTGCTGGAAGGACCGCAGAACCTTCTCTCTGGCAGTGCTCCTGCTCAACACATTTTAGTGATTAATGACCTCAAACAGACTTGAAACATCTGTCCCACTTTCCCATCCAACTGTGTTTGGCCGCCGCATGGGGCTCGCCAGCTTTAAAATAGACTCAGATCGTCTGTTCTGCTGAGGCTTCAAAGCCGAACCAGGTAATGGTCCAGACTCAAACAAATACCAACAGCAGTTGGAAGAGTGATGTCACCCTTTTGGTACCTTTGCTGTAAAATGACATCAGTAACCACCAAACTCCCGTTTACATGTGTGTAAGTGAGCCAGGAGAAACGTAGGTACAAGCTCTAAAGCTTTCCTTGTCTTACCTCAGAAACCAACGTGCTGACTGCCCTCATATTCCCACTGCATGTCGCACTCTCAAGGAAAAATATGCAAGAGTAGTGCTGAGAAGCCTAAAGTTGGGAATGAAAGAGTGATGGTCGGGAGTAGAGCTAGAGGGGAAGGAAATAATGAAGAAAAAAGTAGGTGAGTGTAAGATGGAGAGGCAGAGGGACAGAAAAAGAGAGGGAGGGAATGGTCTTTGTTAAGTCCTCCACATCTGGCTTCTATTAGGTTGTGGGGGCCGCTAAAATAATGTTTTTCACCCGACAAGCCTTTCTGTGCTATAAATTACCCAGCAGCCACTGTGCCTTCTTGACTGAAACTCTTTCAGAGGGCCAGTTTTTGTTTCTCAGGCGGTCGGCTCTGCTCTAGCTCCCCCTCCCCACCCTCAATTCTTGCCCTCTCGGCTCACTGCAGTTCAGCTCCCTTTCAGGTCCACCGTACTTCCTGTCTAGTTTTCAAACTTTACTGTTCACATAATTTGAATAATTTACGTCTTTGTAGGTCAAAGGGTTGAGCTTAAGCAGCAGTAGAGCAGAAAAATGCTGCAATTCGACTGTTTAACAAAAAGATCCCTGGCTCATTTAGGGAAACAAAAATTATGGACTGGTACAATCCTATATAAAGAATAATCATAGAAATACATCCAATGGGGTCTGATGAGACAAAATTTGACATTTTTGGCCATAATGACTTGAACTAAAAACAGAAAGCTTAATAAGCTGCAAGAATTACCCTAACTGAGGAGTATTGAGGTGATGGCTTCATGTTGTAAACTACAACAATAAATAAAACTATCAAAAGTAGCATTATATGGTAATATTTAAGGAATATCTCGAGAAATCAGCTAAGAAGTTAAAGCCTGGGGGACAAATGGGTCTCCTAAATTTACACTGACCCCAAGGATGCCGCAAAATTCCTCACAAAGCCTCTTAAGAACAGCAGTAAGTGTTTTAAAGTCTCATCACAAAGCTCAGTTTCACTTAGCTTTTGTGAGCAGTGTTAAGAAGCACAGGCAAGAAGAAGATATTTCAATATTCTAATATTTATTATATAAAATAAGTTTTTGTATTTCTAAACTAGGAAACTAATTTGTGTGTTAATATTTATCCATACATATAGATATCTATACACTTTATCTATAAAACATGAATGTTGGTTTGATAATTTCTTTCCAAAAGTTTTATTTGTTAATCCTTTTATTTGTTTTCTTGGTCCAAAGTCTTCCAATTTAATCAAAAAATAACTTTTTAATTTATGGTTTTGTTGCTTGATTTAACCTTAATATCATTAACTTTCAGTGTAAGTTGCTGTCCACCATAATCCACAATAGTCCAAAGACTGGAAACACTTTGATTCTTTACTGACATTGGCTTCTTTTATGGATCGCCAACATTTTCTCTAAAAGAATCCAATCAAAGCCTATATGTTGTTGTTGCTACTTTATCTGTAGAAGGAAATAAGTTTATCAGAAAATCAGTGCATGAAATGGAATTTTTTCCATCTATGCATCCATGTAAAAGCTATAATTAAAATCTTTATGATAGCAAAAACAGTGACCAACAAGGACCCAGGTTTATCTCACCACCACACATAGTTAAAAGGATGGTAAACAAATCTGCAAAGAGCACCTCTGGAAAGCTGGTTTGTTAATTAAGTCGTTGCTTGTTCAGTAAAGATACACTCAAATATCTGCATAAGTGTTAATAAATTGAATCATATTTTAGAGCCTATTAAGTTCACAAGGGAAAAAAGTCACTAAAGAAATGGAGAAGACCTCAGTTACAACAGGCTGCATCAACAAACTTTAAGCTTAACTGCTTGCATCAGATTGTGTAGTATTTAACTTCCTTAGTCTTTTCCTGCCTTGTGAGATCATTACCAGGGGTGAAGCAGAGTTCAGTGTGCAGAAGCGCATAAAATTAGTGCAGGTATGGAGCTGGAGCCATTAGGTCTAAGGGCCAGTGAGGGGGCCAAAGCCGGGCCCTGCAAAGGAGGGAGGAAGTTAAGAGAAATGGGTGTGGGGCGGCAGGTCAGAGCTTCTTCACCAGTAAGACCAATTAGATGAATAAGAAACGACAGCGAGGGGATGAAAGGAAGATGCCTGACTGATGTGCAAATGTAAGAAGAAACACTGACCTCACCAAAGTTGATTTTGCAGCCATTAACCACCTGCTCTATTAGGGCAGCAAGCTCCACATTGAGGCAGATGCTTTCTCAGGTGATCCCCCTACTGAGGAGCCCATCTGTTCTGAAATCGGAGCCTATGATTTGATGAATTTAGGAACTCTGTTATTCAGCAGTTAGTGAAATGATTATGAGAAGAAATAATTTGAGATTCAGTGCAATAGGTATTTATTCGCTTTAAAATAGGGCGCCGACCTAGTTTGATCAAGAGACAAATATTAATGAGCATGATGAGAAAAAGAAACATCGATGTTTTTTTTATTGTTCTGTAAAGAGGAAGCGAGAATAAAGGCTAATCTAGGTTGAAGTTTTAAACGCGGTGCTCTCTGGTGTTATGTCATCTTTCCTCTGGGAACACATAGCTCTTTATCCTGCACCAGAATTGGTGCCATAATGGAACAAAGTTTAAACTGTCCTTCACCACTTAACGCTTGAGATGTTTTCTACCCCATTTAAGCTCAACTCCTTTATTTATTCCAATCTGTTTGTCAGAAGCACCTTTAGATACTCTGAGGTGAGCAACAGAATAAAATGAACCTGTGGACACATTTCAGCACATTGTAATTCTAGCTGGTCACGGCCTGTTATCTGGGCTGAGGGGATGACATCCCTCTGCGGGCACCAATGCCCTCTGTCTTTTCTCCCCGTCTGTCTGTGTCTCTATTACTCCATCCCATAATTACCTTCTGAACTCCTGCCAGATGTTGAAAGAGAGCCATGTCATGAGCCTGTTTAGATGGGCCGACTGTCTGGAAGCTGGATCTTACAGAGCCATCTGCTCTGAAACTGTTTTCCTCAAGCAAAATGTCTCCAACTCATAACTTTACCAGTGATTTATTACATTACATATCTGTGGTGTCCTTATCTGGCACTGGAAAACAGCCGTTGCTTTGGCTATCTGCTATCGGGACGCCTGTGTATCCTCAGGCCGCCAGAGTTTATCTCTGCTTACAGCGGGAATGTGTAGATAACAGATGAGGAACAAGATAGACTGTTTGGAGGCTGATCTAACTCCAAAATGCCAACTCTGGATTATCCCAGTTGAAAAATGACACAAGCAACCTGTCAAAGACCAGCTCTGACAGATGTGCCATTTATGCCTATAATTTGAAAGCCCCCATTACTGTTCTGTTGTGATCTATCGGATCATTTGAAAGGAGGCGGGGTGCGTGGGTGGGTATAAGCAGGGAAAGCTACTCCTCCATGCGGGAGTCTAAGATATCAAAGCCCGAGGGCTGAGGAGGGTGGATGCAGCGGGAGTTTTTTTCTGGGATGTGGGGGGTGGGCTTTTGTCTCGAGGCCTCCACCAGGAAGCTTTGAAAAGATCACCGAACAGGCAGATTCGTCGCGGCTCTAGGCTCTCCAGTCTGATTGGTTGCGGAGGGCGGGCAGATGTTGGAGCTCCAGCAGGGGGTTCGGATGATTCCACCTTCTTGCTCTCACACCACGGGACGGTCATGCAGTACCAGCGGCTCTCACTGTCTTAAGCACAACCTGCTGGAGCCAGGGACCTGCAGGGCTCAACAGACAGTGCTCGCTTGAGTGACTCTCAAAGACAGACGTGCATTTACTACTTTTTCTTCTTCCTCGCATCAAAGATGAACATAACTACTTTACCCCAAAGCAAGTCTGCAGCTGAATTTTATTATGTGTGTTAACTGACCATGTGTGGAGCCACTTGAAGGTCCTATTGACAGACTAAACATGTTGTCATCGGGTCAAAGCTCTGCGCTGTCCCCGAAAACAGATTACAACTTCACATGGATTTACTGCTCTCTAATCTCAAGCAAGCTCTTTAATTTTCTTTCTAATAAATCCGAAATGCGATTAGAGTTGGTTAGGAAGCATATTTCCAAGTGCAGTACTGAGCAAACCAATAAACAAATAACCTCAACCATCTAACAGGTCTTTATGCTTTGCCTCAAAGAAACAAAACCTGCCTATGGTCTTTAAGGATTGCAGTTGTCAATAATTGTCTAGTTTCCTTAATGCCCTTGCGTTTGACAGCAATAGCACCCCCAGTTGCATAATGAAAGCAGTGTCACACTTTTTAAGCTATCTCAAGATTTAGTCTTTAGAAGAGAAAAATAGTGAGTCTATTTCAAGCTATCCTTAATGTATTGAATGCCAATGGCCATCTTTTTAAGACTATTTATGGCTGGTTGCTCTGGCCCTTTTAAGCCCAGACAAATATTTTACAAATTGACTTTTCAGTGCAGCGGTACCCCCCAAATTTAGCCGAAATAAAGATCTAACCAGTCTTTCTCGTAAACCCATTTAAAGGGCTTTCCAACTATCCTCAGGGTAAAAATGTTTTTTTTGTTTGTTTGTTTTCCTTGAATTGTAGCATCAGTTACAGTATTTGTTTATTTGGTAAAACATTGAAAGAAGGTACCTGATCCAATATGTGCAGCTATTTAGCATTATTATAAAGCAGCAGAGATTATTGTCTGCACTAGTTGTTAAACAGAGAATGTTTTCAGATGTGTAAATTATAGGTATGGAGGTGATTTCTTTCTTTTGTGTGCTGGATAGTTCAATTTCATCCCACACTTTAAGGGTGTTTGTTCACACCTGAGCTGTAAAGAACATTCACAACAAAATCTGGTTTGTTTCCCCATTTACTGCATGGTGATGTGATTGCAGCTAGGGTGGTGACGAAAGCAGTCTGAAGATCTTAAAGATCTACCAAGTGATTTGACGGACGAGTGTGATCTGACCTCAATCTTACACAGATACCAGGTGCACGCTCCAAGCTTGAACCAAAAACCTTCACATATTCAGGTATGTGTTGCACTTTGGGATGCACTGGAGAGATTAAGCTAATAAACAAAGGCAGTGTTTCTTTTTTAGAAGGCAAGACACCATACAGTATGTGATATTTAAGACATCTTCTTAAACTTTATAGTTCCCTACCCAATGATATTAATAGCTTTTTCTAAAAAAGACTAATGTCTCAGCAAAAACATAAAAAACAAATGAATGTGTTTACCTTTAATGGTATTGATTACTCCAACAGTGTCACAGGTCTGACTAAAAAGTTGATCAGGCAGCCGATCCAGAAAGCTGCTGCCTGTGTCCTCACTAACATTAAGAAATCAGAGCACATCACCCCAGTTCTAAAGTCATAACACTGGCTCCCCATATCTTACAGAATAGACTTCAAAATACGTCTGTTAGTCTATAATGAGAATAAGAAGAATATTAATAATGATAATTATACATTTTATTTACAGCGCCCTGTGAAATACCCTAGGGCACTGTACAATAAACATAAACAACAAAACACAATATTAAAAACATATCGGTGAAGGTTCTCAGTCATCCAGGTCATGGTCAAGCTAGGAAAGTTCAGTTTAGGCAACTGGACGTCCAGTTGCCTAAATATTAAAAACAGAATAGGCAATCAGTGGAGGTATGTCTTGAACAGATGTCTTTTTAGCCTTGATTTAAACAAAGCTAAAGTGTCAGTATTACAAATTATGAGGCTGAATGGAGATTTATAATGATGACCAAAAAGAAGAGTGTTTCAATAAGCAGATGATGCGGCTATAGACAAGAACCGAAGCAGAGCTCAGTGAAAGAGAGGGACAAAGACGATTAATGTTTTGTAGATACACAGAAAGAGTAATGTTACTGATGTGGGATGTGAATGAGTGGGAGCTATCAAGGATGATATCCAGGCTGTTGACCTGAAGAGCAGGAGAGACGGTTAACCAGGCTTTAATTTTAGCAAGGCAGGAGGAGAGGGATGAGGGAGAAAGTTTGGACTTTGGCTTACCAGATAAATAGAGCTGGGAGCCTAATCTGGATTTACTGAGTACGGCCAGAGAGGTAGAAATGAAACCAGTGGAGGGTGTGTGTGAGTGATGCAGGGTGAAGATACTCTGTTGAGAAGGATGGAGTGATATACTCCGTCAAAGGCCACACTCAGGTCTAGAAGGAAAATAATGTAGTGGGACGGAAACAAGACTGGAATCGTTCATAAAGAAGTCAGAAATGAGTCAGAGGTTAGGGTAGTTGTTAAGATGTGATCAAGCTTTCTTCAGTGTTTCTTCCATGAATCACTTAATTGTTTAAAAATGTATTATAGACTAGCTCTCAGTGTGTCAGCCGCCCAGAACTCTCAGGTTTGTGGCTAGAATTTACACTGCATACCCACACAAACAAAAAATAGAGAAACAGCTTTTAGTTCTTAATCAGAAACAAACTTCTACAAAACCACTGAAGAACTGAAACGCTAAACTGTTTAAAATCCAGATTAAAACACTCATTTGTTTAAAGAGGCCTTTGGCTATGTCACCTGAACAATAATATAATTATCATTCTACAATATACAATAATACATGTATTTTAAGTATTATCATTATTATTTTTATTAGTACTCCTTAATCATTTGTGCTACCTTCATGCTACCATATTGTACTTTTTTCCTCATGTACATCACTTTCTTTGCCTTAAGCTGCACACAGAAAAATACTGAGAGGATTAAATTCTATTTTCCTACTAGTTCAGAACAAAACATCTGTTAGTTGCATCTGTGGTACACTCTTCCTGGAAACATCTAACCAATTAACAGACTGACCTCTGTGGCTTTGCTGTTCATCACAGGTTTTGGTTCACCTAGAACTCTCTCTTTGTATAAAGAAACTAAAAACATCAGAAAAAGTTAAAAGTTGACAAACGATCTAATCAAAGGATAATGAACAGGAACTAAGGGAACTCGGGGGAATAGGGAGACGGCAACCTGAGTACAAATGGGTAGTGATGGCCAACATGGAAAACAGCATCAAGAGAAAGAGAAAACAGGTGTGAGACATGAAATTACAACTCCCTTAAAGGTGGATAACAGATGCCTTAATAAGTGCATGAAGGAAATAACAACTCAAGCCTCACGGGAGGGAAGCTTTTGGAGGAAGGAAAAGAAAACTAAATACAAATCCAGACTACAGGGGGGGTGATCCAGAAATCGTCCAGTGCAGGAACAGGATCCTGGTGACAGCTATGCAGGAACCTTTGAGGCTGGAGGTGCCACAGTATGAATCTTGGAGGCCAGTAGTAAGAATGCCAGAACCTGCAAAGCTCTAGAGTCGGGTTCATTAAGAACCAACAGTACCATATCAGAAGGTTGACAGAGTGGGCAGAAATAAGAACATGCAACAGTACCAACTTGAAGCCTTCATCAGAGAACTGGGGGACTGGAACAACAGAAGTGTCCACCTAGAGACTATTGTTGGACCTTGGGTGCTGAAGAACAAGGGACTCGTACTGAGGAGGGGGCTTTGTTTCTGTCAAGCACCTGTAAGTAGGCAAGTTCTGGACAGGGGGGAGCAAAGACCTGAACCTGGATTCAAGTGACTTGAAGCTGGTTTGAAATAAGGGATTAACGAGTTGTGATTTTTCCAAGTCAACTATTTGACAATAAAAATAAAAGTTGAGTTGATGCGCCGGTCTATGAAAACATCAAATTAAGTCATTTGGCCGAAAGTTACTTAAAATGCATCTTACTGCAGCAACGGTCTTGGTTTCACCAGGTATATCTACTCCAGCTTTTATTGCTAACTGTATTGTGGGCTCTAATAATACCAATTTTGGTCGCAGAATGCACACCTGCTGAGAGAAGGGCAGATTTCAAATTGTCCAGGTGTGAGTCATCTCAGCCTAATTAAGTCAACATTTCTAATTTTTGGTGGATGCCATAGTTTGGAGGCATCTTCACAAATGAAGAGATGGATCATGTTTGGCAAATGGTGCCTGGAGTTGGGACTCACCCAACAGTTGCATCAGGGCATACAGAGTCTGAGTTTGATCTTCAAAGCAAAACTCTTGTTACAGTACTGCCTCACAACCAAATGACATGGATCTATGGATGATAGCTGAAGCCAGGAAGCAGGCTGACACATAATGTCATTATTTTGGTACAAATGGTCCTCAGTTTAACCGTGGAAATTGGTCCCAAACTGTAGTTTCTTATCTAAGTTTTCACAGTATTCTGTGGATCTCGGTGACACTTTTTTGTTGTCACACAAAAAGGTTGTTTTTGTATGAAAACCTTGGTTGTGAATTTTACTTGGACACCTTTGTTTTGTGACGCCTATTGTCTTCCTGCTTGAACACAACATCCAAATCTATAAGTAGAATTACAACGAGTTTTCTTTCATGTTTAACAACAGTGAGTTGAAGCAGAAAAGGATTTTAATCTAATCAACCTTAAACATTTAAAGTTTGTCAAAAAAGACATTTAAAAGATGATTGAGACTTTTTGGGTGGGTTTGTGTTTTCTCACTTATGCGGTTAAATGGCAGAGATTAAAGGAAAAAGGATGTCTCAAAGCTAATGCTCCTGACCTCACCTCTCATTGAGTGAACTAATTGGTGTGATTAGAGCAGAGATTACTCCTCTGCGTGTCTTTGGAGGGATCCTGTCTCCAGTCTCAGTCCTGTTACCCTTTATCCTTATCTGTTGCTGGGTTGTGGGGACAGATAAGAGTACAGCACGTACATAGTGGTCTTGTGATGTTGAGTCCAACTGGGAAGGAATTGTAATTGCTGTGCTTTGCATCAACAGACTGATGCTTGCTGAAGGGTCTGGCCCCTTTGCAATCCCTTTCTGGCTGAGTTCAAGAGGCAGATATGCTATCTGGAAAATCTTCAGGCTACTGAGCTTGAAAGCAGTTCCCATATTGTCCCCTGTTTGACAAAACCCAGGGAATAAACATTTTTTACTGTTGAATTGTTCTCTAAAGTGAATCTTTAACAAATATTTATGGATTAAATAATTCCTTTAATTCCTTTATATGAAAGGAAACAGTCCCTGGTTGATTCTCAATCAGATCTGCGTGCACAGTTTTTGCCAATGCTCAGACACACAGATCTGATAATCTCAATGTGTGCCCAGTTATTGTACAACACAAATCACAGAGATTTGAAAAACTGGTATGGACCTTTTTCAATTAAACATCAAGAGAACCACGGATTATAGCATGTTGTGGAGTTTTTCTTTTGCAGAAAGAAAACAGATGTGAGCCTATCATGATGGGGGAAGTTTTATTGACAGTATGTCTCACCAAGTCAAACGTATTTTAGCTCGACCTTGGAATAACGCTGTCAAAAATGAGTAGCAGCAGTTTGGCTCTTTAAGGCTACGGAGGCAGAAATGCCCTGTGAGGCTGATCCCTTTAAGGTCTTCTTTCACACTGTGTAGCACATTTTCTCCAAAAATGATTTAAAGCAGGAGAAGCTTGCAAAGAGGAGTTTCAGGGTAATATAAATTGTTGTCAGTGCTGAAACTGTGGAGGTCAAAGGGCACAGCGTCACAAAAGACAGACAGCAGTTGTCTTATCAAGTGAGGATCAGCCTGCTGTGACTCTAAGGTGTCTTTGAAACGTGGCGCTCCCGTACGTTCAGCATGGCGTGACTCAAGGCAAACGGGGTGAGGAGAGCTATGAGGGGGGACGTTCTGGTTGTGGTTATCGGATGCTGGCACAGCATGCTGGAGAGATAACAAACCCAGAGGAGGGCATGCAAGTCGAACCAGTCGCCTTTTTAATGCGCCTGCTTATGGACAACTGAGGTCTGAGCCAGTAATGCACATCTGTGCCTTATTTTATTGCTGTTCAGTTATGCATCGGTATGCACAGAGGGCAACAAACAAAGCCCAGTTCTACCGTGTTCCCACATCTAGACCTTTGCTTTGCCCCCACCCCCTCACAGTGAGGAACCCCATGTGGACTCACATAGGCATGCATCACAGTCAATGCAAAGGTACAGATCTTATATTGAAGCTGCATTCCAGCCTCGCCCCCACAGGGTACATGACAGGCTTTACTTAAAAGAAAAAAGGCAGGCAAGGGGAGACTTCAAGTCTGAAGAGGATATTAGAAAAATACATTGAAAAAAGTTGCCTCTGGCAATTTCTTTCACTTTCAGGAACAATTTTGTACCTTTCCTTCAGAGGGGAAAGTGCATTCAGATGGGAGGGGGGAGGAAAAGAGGAGGGTTATTGTAATGAAAACCAACTGGCAGGCCGTCACTATCTATCTGTCCCAGTCCAGGGGTGCATTGACGCGGAGAGGAAAAACAGGCCTCTTGGTAATCCAGTCAAGACAGTGCTTCTCTGTTCCTTCACTCTCTTGGTTTCTGTCCATCCATTCTAACTTCAGAGAAAGCTTTCTAAAACTCGACTGGGTTCTTTGAAAAAAAATCACATCTCATATGATGTTCAGTTGGGTTGTTATTCACCAACATCCCCAGTGTTTTCCATTACATTTATTTTTAACCAACATGAGCCATTGTCTTTGGTCTTATTCAACTCTTTGCAAAAAACATTCATACCCCTTCAACTGGACCTCATTTTTTGTCTCAGAAATCAACTATTAACTAAAAGGAATATCTTAAGACCCCTGAGTCAACACAATTGAGAAAAGCCTTTCTCTGTAACAATAACTGTAAGTAATGTAGCAAAGCGTTCACCACTTTGTTAAATCAGAACTCTTTCAGCCATTTTTCTTTGCATAATACCGTGTTTCCCCGATAGTAAGACACCCCCGATTGTAAGACGTATCGGGCGTTTCAGGGGGGGTCGGCTAATATAAGCCGTACCCCGAAAGTAAGACATATGTCTTACTTTTCGGGAAAACACCTCTCATTTAG
>JAUZNJ010012231.1:0-17777 GCA_034780135.1 Jordanella pulchra
CGGCCCTCGAGGACCGAGACTGGGGATGCCTGCTATGATGTGTAGCTAATGCTAACAGCTAATACGTTCTAGGTGTTAAGTCAGCAGCAGCAAAACTCATCTGAAGTCTCTTAACTGGCCTAAGGAGAAAAAAACTGGTTGGTTTCTCAGTGGTTCAAACTCCTACTTTTAGGTGAAAGTTAAGTTTGCGTTTTATTTTGAAATCAAGGCCCAAGATTCTAAAGGGGAGAACAGAGACAGACAGAATCCTCATGGCTCGTGCAGGGATTCATGTCACCTGCTGCTCTAATTAGTTGAAGAGCAGGTTTTTATCGAGGAATTTTGAATCCTCGTGTTTTCTTCTGCTGATGAGCTCTGAGCCCACATTAAGATCATAAACCAAGGAGTGCATGGACACAGTTTCTTGGTTAAGCTGACATCTCTGTATTAACAATCTTTTTTTTAGTTGTGTGTTAAAATATGTAAAGAGAAATTTATAACAATGTATTTTGAGAAAACATTTTAAATTTCCCTGTGATGGACTATCAAGCTGTCCAAAAAAAAAAAACTGGAGTGTTTCTTTTTTCCCTCTTTAAATCTTTACAGAAGTTGAAGGAAATTCATTTAGACGAGTGGAAGAACATCCGTGGTCCCCGTCCCTGGGAGGACTCCAGGGAGTACCAGGAGCAGCAGCGCAGAAATCAGAGCAAAACAGACTGAGGCTACAGCCTGAGCTCACTGTAAACGCACCGCAGAAACACAAGATCACAGAAGACGGGGCAGCGCCCCGCGGAGACCTCACCACTGATGTCTGCTTCTCCTCGATGCTGCCTGCAGCTCCGGGCTCTGAGCACAGCTCATCAGCCCTTAGCCTGTGTTGGACCCGAGTTTTTGGAAAAGTTCTTCTGGAGTAAACGTTAATTCTTTTTTTTTTCTGCAACATATTCAGAGCTACTGTCTAAACATTAATCCTGTTAAAATATGTTCTTTCAATAAAATATGTTCCTGGAACAAGTTGATCAGGAGTTTTACCAAACAGCCAACAGGTGACCTTTCACCTTCAAGGAGGGATTTTTCTGTTTCAATAAATTATTACTTTTTTGTTCCCTAACAGCTAAATTTGCTTCCTGTGTTTTTTTTTTTTTTTGCCCAAAAGAAAAAAAAACTCCAAATAAAGGTCTGTTTACATGGATATTGCATTGATTCACCTGCTTCAAAATAGAAAAGAATAAATATCTGCGTTTCCTCAGGCTTTCTAAGTCTCAGGAGTAATCTGTTTCTCTGACAGTTATTGCTTCTCACTGCAGTGGATTGATTGTGTTTGTTATGAAAATAGTATTACTTATGCATTTTTTTTGTCAAACAAAACAATGTAGCAGCATTCTTGCTGTAGGTTTTATGACCTGTAGGTATATGTAACCTCTGGGTGATTGACGAGTGGCGTGTGCGGCGGTGAAATGAGCCGACTCCAGGTTCTCGCCAGCTGCTCACGCCTGGAACATTGTCATGTCGAAACATTTTCTGTGATTACGTTTTTTAGGTTGTTTCCGAGGTGCTATGATGTTTGGTTGGAAGCGAACTGTAGCTTATGTGTTTGTGGATTATAATTTTACGATGCTCAGACATATATCTGGCTGCCTTTGTTCTGTTGCTGCCTGTTTGTCAGCTGCTGTATCATGATCTGCATCTTTAGTTCCACAAACCAGCGTCTTTAAACCAGTGCTAAGCTTCCCTGGTGCTCGGTTGTATAAGCTGATAGGTTATCAGTTCTTGGGGAAACTGTTGGTTTCAAAGTGACGTGTTCTGCCAGACTGTTTACCACCAGAAAAGGTTCCCATATTGCCTGGAAAATGGAGTCTGGAATATATACTTCCTCCTGTCTTCTCGACAACTAACGTCTTTTCCTCCCTTTGCAGTCTCCTTTTTATCCTTCCTCATTTTCCTGTCACAGCTCTTACTGTCCTTTTTTTCATTTTCCTTTCTCTTCCTTCTTTTTAAACCTTATCTTTATCCGAATGTTCTTCCCTGTTGATTCTTCCCTTCTCATTGCCTTCTATTTTTCTCTTCCCTCCATTGTTCTATCCTCCTTGTGCCTCCTCATTTTTTTGCCACCTTTTTAAAATGTTTTCTTCTCTCTTTGTTTTCTTTCTACCTTGTGTCCTTTCAATCGTCCCTTCCTCCCTCTGTCCTCGACTCGTTCCCTTTGTGCTTTCCTCCGGTCGTTCCTTGTGTCCTACTTTTGTTTTCTTGTATCCGTACTTCTTCAGTCAGTTAATTGGTTAGTTTTAAATCTTAGACATGTTTGTCTAAGTCTTATGTTAAAAGCTTGACATTAAACTCTGAGGTTTTTACCTGACAGATAAGCAGGAGTCCTGCTTGAAACTCTTTAAACTCGAACCTGTGGGTAGAATTTAGAGCAGAATAAATATGGAGTTTGATGGTTGATAAACAGGTTTGAGTTTTCGGGGTGTGGATCGCTCTACATTTTAGTACATTTTATGCCCACGCTCTGGAGTATGGGCATAAAATGTAGGTATTTATACTCTATAAACATTTTATTTTGTGCAGTTCATTGAGATTTTACATGACGACGCAACAAACGCTCACTCATATTTTTTAAATGGATATACAAATGCATGTCATGTAAAAAATGTAAAGTTTTATCTCAAGATTTGAATAGAAATTTAAAGATTTCCCACTAATCAATCACAAAGTAACATGGTTCCTAAGCTTTTGATTGGATGCAGCTTCTCTGAGTGGATCTTTTTCTACCAGTCTAACCAGCATCAACCCCAGTCGTACATCTACAGACTGAAATTTCTGCCTGTTTTTTTATTAGTTCTTTTATTTAGTAAAGTAGCTCAAGTCAGTGGATTAAAAAAAAAAAGCATTTATGAGAAATTAATTGTAGTTTTTACCACACATTCCTAGAGCTTCAGACTTTGACTGGACCAACAAAGAATCTAAACCATTTCATTGTTCAGCCACATCATGGTGAACCTTTAGTTTTTTACAGGGTCTGATTCATTATTTTACCAATAAATTAAATCAAGAATTGTGACAGCTATTAAAAACTTGTTTTTTCTTGCAATCCGCTGCAACATTAAGACAAAAAGATTTGTTTCAGCTGCAATAAATGAGTGATGTTTGCAGTGAGGACGTCGTCTGGACGGCTGCTGAAATGCTCTAAGATCACCATCAACATATTGAGGTGTTTTAGTTTACATCATGGCAACAGTGGAGCTGATTTTAAACACAGCAGAAGCAACTAGTAAAACAAAAGCTGATCTCTGGTTTGTCTGTAATTTGGATAAAACCTGTTTAAATATCAGAGTCTAAAGACATCCGTAACAGAAGTATGTTTTAAATCCCACCATATGCTCCAATCCAACTCTGATGTGTTGAAGTGCCAGATAATTGTCTGCAGTTTTGTCTCGGTGGGAAATCAGGTTTTTTCCTCCAGATTTCATCATTTTTTTTGTTCGTTTTCCAGTTAACTTTCTAGTCACATTAAACAGTATCCCTCAAAAGTTTTCCTACTCATGTTGAAATATATTTTTTTCTAAACTTTTGACAAGAACTTAGACACTGATTCATTTTTTTTCACATTTTTTCCCTCATATCCTTTACAACTAAATAAAAAAGGGGGCAAAATAAAATGTATATATTAAATTAAAAGAAAAACTGCCGTTCATTACTTGATTGTGCAGACATAAAAAAAATACTTGCTAAAAACACACTCCGTTTAAGCTGACATCTATACATTCTCGGATATCTTATTAACCCTACAGTCATTTTAGATGTCTTAATAAGATTTTTATGACATTTCCTAAATATCACCCTTTATTTAAAGTCACAGTTACAAAGGATCAAACAGAAATTATTGTACAAAGACATCGAGTGCTTATAAAAACCAATAAAAATCAAAACTGTTGCAGACTGTAGAAGGTTAGTACTAGCTGGGGGGAAATATGGGACAACTGGGAAATTAGAAACTAGCCACGAGTATAGCAGTGTGACTGAAAGAGCTGCAGGAGTATCCAGTAAGTAGTGGTTGTGGTCAACATGTCATAACCGACCCCTGCATTCTTTATTTATTCACTAATGAACAGAGTTCCAAGATAAAATATTCTAAAAACTAAACAAAAACATATTAAAAATAGTGTGAAGGTCTATGAAAGCTAAGTTGAACTTTTTGATATTAATTCCAACGTTTATGTTGGGGAAGAAAACAACACAGCCAATCACTAAAACGACCTTATAGCTCATTTAACGAGATAAGGTGGTGGCTGCGTCATGGTCTGGGCCCTTATTCACAAAGAATCCTAAGACTAAAGACTAAAAGTAGCTTTTAGAGATGCTATTTTAAAGAAATCCTCCAGGCTGGTGTATAAAAGAAAAAGATCTGTTCACAATTAAGGCGATTCAACGATGCATCCTGCGACCAGTTTACCTTCTATTGCTGCTCTATTCTCCTCCCATAGCTGTGCTGACAGAGGTGTTGCTCCTCTATCCAGGTCTGTTTTCTCTACTTTCTTCCCCTCCATTCCATGTCATTCATTTTACCAAATAGATCCACTTTATACAAGCAGGTGGACACAGTAAAACAACTATAGTTGTGTTAATATCAAATGTATGGTGATTTGATCTAACAAATAAGCAGAGGTGGGTAGAGTACCCAAAAAATGGTTCTTAAAAGTAGCCCTTAAAGTAGGGGTAAAAATGTGTTTGGTACGAAGGCGACTCAAGTACTGAGTAACTGATCTACTAACTACCCATAATCATATTAACTGATCTAATATTTTACAAAATGATGTAAAATAAAAATAAAATATTAAGAGTTATGCAAATTCTGTTATTTAAGAGAATATGATAAAAAAAAAAATAAACATAACAGTAATTATAATAAATTTAAGTGAAAGAAAACTCTTCAAAATTATTTTTTGAGTAATAAAACTTAGAAAATATACAGTTAAAGCATTTAAAGTAGGCTAAAAAAACAATATGCTGTTAATTTTATTTTCATTCAGGCTCCAAAAGACACAGTAGACTCAGCTGATGGAAAAAAAATACTATTTAAACAAGCCTTGAGTATAAAACAAGAGGAAAGATGTGAGGTTACTGATAATGGATGGAGCAGCCAGGAAATTTACTCAAAAGTAAAATGCACAATGCTCCTAAACTATTCCTAAAAGTGATTAAAAGAAAAGTTACTCAAAAAAAATGTGACTAGTCCCTACCTGCCACACAAAGGGGCAAATAAAAGTAATGGTGTGAATGTAATAATATTCAAACATTAGCACGTTGTGCTATGATTTAAAGTTTCCCCATCATGATACACATTTCTTAATAAAATCAATTCTATAACCAGTTAGTTTCTCTCTATTAATTACTCAAAGTGGATTTGGTTGCTTATTTATTTTATTTTTTTCGTATGAACCATACGAAGGCTCTTATAGGGCAGCGTCACAGCTAGCAACGTGTTGGTCGTCTCACTCTGAGCTGCTTTAAGCGACTACCTGAATAATTCCTTTGCAGGATTTTTAAGCTATCTGAGAATCTTTGTGAAAACAGGCCCTGGAGTTTTTGTCAAAGTTTGTGAAATGATGAACAGTTCCAAGACACCAGAAAAAAAAAAAAAAAAAAAAGATTTGATCTAAAACCTTTAGTTGTTGGCTGGAAACCTGAAGATGAGAAGGGAAAGATTTTATTTTGTACAACCTCTCTGTCCAAGAAAACATCAGAAATCAGCAAGTAAATGAGTTGATGTGAGGAAAAAAAGATTTAGAATAGTGGAGCCAGAGTCTAGAGCTAAAAATGTCAGAACGTCTGTGATCTATAGAGGGACAATAGATATTCTCACAATTTAACCGAGCTGGAGAGTATTTAGCAAACCAAGTACAATATAACAAGATCATAACATCTGAAACTATTAGAGTTCTACCATATTAAAAAACAAATTAGTTTAAAAATGTGCACATTTATGCAGCAAAGTTAACTCAGCTTTTTATGTTTTCTTTCTTATCGCTGTAAACAGACTTTGTTGGGAAAAGAGATTCATATATTCATAAAGAGCAATTATCTTCATCCCATACGTTTTATAGTTTTTAACTAACACACAAAGCTTAATTATGCAACAAGACTATAATAATACAGTAGTCCTGACCCTTTGTCTTTATAGTTTCTTTAGTTCCACATGGTGGCATTCAACCCTTCCTCTCTGTACAGATGATTTAGTTCCAAACAGTTGGAAGAAAAAGATCCAACATTTTATAGACGTTATCCAGAACGTGCTTCCATTGTTGAGCAAGCTCTCCTGCAGGTGGCAACGTGATTATAGGTTTACGTCTTTGGTGGAAGAATGTCCTAAAATTTGCAATTTGAGGCCTTCTTTTCTGGTTCTGAGGTTCTCACTGTGATGTGTTTGGTGGTGAAACAAGAAGGTGTTAATCTCTCAGCACTGGTTTCCTTGTAAGGTCTTTCAGATGCAACTGGATGGTGGCTGCATAGTGTCTCAGAAGTTTGCAGGAATTTTCAAAGATAATAAACATATTGATTTTAACAAAGCACATTCTGATTATTTGAAATTCAGTCTGTGAAGTACAAACTATTAAACAAGTCCCAATATTTACAAATCCCATGCAACAGCCCAATTGTGTTTCTTTTCTTTATGAGACCGCCATGTTAATATTCATTATTAAAAGTGTAATTAACCTCAGAATATTAATTAATTTTGTGGCTATGAAATAAGTTTACTTACTCTCCAAAAGTGAAAGATAATGATTTTGTGTTTAACAAGGAAGACTTGAGACTTAAAACATCATCTTTGTCCCACTTTTGAAGAAACTGTTGTTTTCTTTAAGATGTGTTTCTTTTGAAAATATCACACATGCAAGAATGCACAGCAATGTTGCTTAGATGCCTTTTTTTCCCCCAACTCTGCAACTATAGAGTAATGTTAAAAAACAGCTTTTAATAAATCATGCCAAAGATAAACGGCACATAACCTGAAGCAGTTAGATCAGAGGACAACACATCATCCATCTGTAGATCATTTTCCTTCATACTTAAATAAATGCTAACAATAACCTTTTACTTTGCAAAGCCAGATGGTTCATCACATGTTGTGGTGGAACCTTTGTTCCTTCAATTAACTGCTTCAGTTGGTAAGAAGTAATGGAATTAAGTTTTCCTGACTTAATTTATTCAACTTATAAACTAAATAGATTCAAAGGGATCAACTTGATTTCATTATGTGTTACTGATTAAAGTATTTCATAGAAGTCGGGGGTGTATTCTCTTCTTAGAGAGTTTTGCACCTTCAATATTTGAACCTATATCAGCTTCTATCAGTGTTGGAAATCAAAAAATAAACACAACATTTTCAGGAAGTGCAATTAACAAAGCTGAAAAATTAACTAAAGAAAACAGTTTAATTATTTTATTCATAATTTTAGGTACCTCTGCTTTCTAATAACATGAAAAAATCAAAGGCAACATATTGCTAAAGAAAATATATATATATCCCCACAACATAATACTGCCACCGCTGTGTTATTCCAGTTCAGGTTATGTATTCAAGTTGCAGCGGTAGCTTTCTGCTATTTATACTGTTTTAAATGTATATTTCATGAATCCAGTTTTTCGTTTCATCTGACTAGACGACCTTTCTTCCTACAGCGTGCTGTGTCCACTTCATGGCCTCTAGAAAATAGGAACGGTCGCCTCGCCCAGCCCAGTCAGTTTGCAGCTGAACCACACTTTACCTTTTAGATGAGGGAGTGAACAGAGCTCTGTCAGGGATTTAAAGAGACCCTCTTCTAAAAGTATCAACTTAACCAATGTTTATCATCATGATGCTGTTTTTTTCACTGATGCTCCATAAAAAAGTTGTATTTATAGTAAGATCTTACTAATTTGGGGACTTCTGAAGGCAATTGAAGTTTTATATAATGGCATCAGAGTAAAGGGGAGTCAAAGAAGATAGAGGCTACTCTGGTTTAGATTTAAAATAGCAAAAAAAATTTGAAAATATGTTTCCTTCCCTTTTACACATTAGATCACACATCAGAGGAACTGTGTGGGGGCAAGGTCAATTTAAAATGTTGAAAGGTTAACTTTTCTAATGCAAATAATAAGTAGTCTCTAATTTGAATTGTGATTCAAAAATAGGTCTTTTTAAATGATTCATGCTGTCTTTGTGGATTGGAGACTGTGGCTTCAGTATTTCTTCAATAATTCAAAAATAACTGGGCTGCAAAATATTTATGATGTTTGAATGAAATTTTAGCTTCTTATAGAAAAATCCACAAAAGGAGCTTCGAAGCTAAACATCGTAAAAAAAGACAGAATTTATATGAAGAAGCGGGTATGGGGAGTCAAGAAATGGCTCCTGTACTTATTGGGTTTAGTCTCTCTCTCCGTCTCTCTCTCTTTCATTTCATATCTATAAATAGACAGACGCTTGGCAGCTGAGGGGTAGTCCGCGCAGAACAAATGCAGCCTCTGGCTGTTTCACTTCATTCCCCACATAATGAGCCAGACGGAACACGCGCAGATCGCCGCCGTCACTTCCACTCTCTCCGCCACCAAGCCAGGGAGGCAGGGGCCACACGTTGTCATGGAAACGTGGCGTTTGGGCAGAGGGGGTCCCGTCGCGGAGCTGCTTTGCACACAGACTGAAACCCCCTACAGACGTTCTCCTTCCATCCCATGCTCCTGATTCTCTCCTTCTCTCTCAGCATGAAGAGCATGAACTCCAGAGTCCTAACCTGCCTTTCATATGTATTGGACTCGGTATGGGTGCACCTCTAACCAATCCTCCTCTGCAAATATATTCCAGTCCAGTGAGCCTCTGAATGTTTAGATCCAATAGCTGCTGCTGCAGCACTCTCTGCGAGGCCAAATACTAGTCTCTGTGGATTTTATCTGAGCTGAGAGTACATATATTATGAACACTTATGGCTGGACTTCTCCCTGTTCGCATTTACAAATGCTTAGTCCTGAGGTGGTGAAATTGTGTTTATGTTGCATAACAAGATGAAGTTCTTGTTTAGCATATTTATACACAAGGGAGAAATTGGAGAAACCAGATTTTCCCCATTTTATAACCAGAAATGTCAGTTTTTAATGTGCTTTCAGGCCCTCTTTTCTCTGACATCCCTGAATAAAAGAACACAGGAGTCGGCTTATTTGCACATGAAGATCATCTCTGTGCAATCCACATCTGCGTGCCTTCACATATCATTTGTATATTTAGAACTCTACAAGTTCAACACAAGTTCATCGTTGATTAACTGCAGGTCTTGTCCAGGAGTCTTCCTGCCCAGGACTCTTCCCACCCAGAAAGCTGGTGGACTTAACGTAAACAAGTCGCACACAAGATTCTGGTGTTTATGAGTGAGTTCCTGGGGTCACCTTCTCATGGTAATGCAGAATGAAGAAATGTAAAGCCATCTCTGTATACACTACACTTAAACTGAAAGCACATAATAACTATCATTTCCAGCAATCATCTAATCAAACATTAGATAAAAACAGTACAATTATTACATTATTCTAACATCCACTAAAAATGTGACAATACAACACAACCACAAACTTACCACAGCCTGGTTATTCACTTTCACTGATAGGCTGGGAGACTAGGTCTCAGGTCAGGATAACTATAAGTTCTGGATTCCACAAGTATCTCATTTCTGAAAGGGTGGAAATGAGTGAAAATGCTAAATGATGAAAGAAGTTCCAAATGCATGTCCTGAGTTGTAGGGCGATGGAAAATGAAGAAGGCTGTGTGTGAAGGAAAACTACCTATCTACAACACCTTGAGCAGCATCTTGTGGTGGCAGCATGATGCTGTGGGGATACTAAGGGAGAAATAATAGGAAGATGAGGGGGGAAAGCATGCCTACAAGAAAACCTAGTAGTCAGTTGGTAACATTGAAATGTTTTAGATCAAAGCACCATATCAAAAAATTTGCCCTTATGGTTGTGCAAGGGGTGGGAATCCATCTGTAAGGCGCCATATATCAGCATAGAATATACTGAACTTCCCCAACAGAGGTGATATTTTTTTTCTGAAGCAGATTCGTGTCCCACTTCCTATTCAAACAACCTTAGAGGATTTCTTCTCAGCACCAGTCTTAGAATAAAGAGTCAAGCAACACTTTTCATATTGGCTTGTATTTGCTGATTTGGATTTTTCTTATCTAAAATTTTCTCTGTCATCTTAATAGCATTCCAGTGATGACACATTAAATCAATCATCTCTAATGCAGAGATGTCGAATCAAGAGGAGTCATACAAGTTTTGACAGAATTTGATAGAAAGTGACGAGTTTTTACCGCTAAATATTGTCCGTTTCTCAATTCTCAAGAACCCAAGTGTGGACTCGTGTTCTCGCCAAGTACGTTCTTCACAAGAACACAGAAAGTATGGACTCGGGGAGAACAGGAGCCCACAGGACAGATCTGTGTCAATTGGAACAGAAGCTACCCGTGACGTCAACGCATTAAAAGCTAATCTGGAACTGCATTTAAACGCTATTATTAATAGTCTCTAGATAATAATAAATTATTATTTTTCATTTATTCGGGGAATGACGACCAACACAGTCAGATAAACACAAATAATAAAAAAAAAAAACGCCACAAGAGCCAGCGGTACTTCACACACAGCCATGCCAAGAGAGGGCTGCTGCAGACGGGCTAACGTTAGCCACGGCTGCTGCGAACGGGCTAACGTTAGCCACGGCTGCTGCAAACGGGCTAACGTTAGTCATGGCGGCTGCGAACGGGCTAACGTTAGTCATGGCCGCTGCTGACAAGCTAATGTTAGCCTTGGCTGCGGGTAGCCTCGGAGCTCCGCTGGTCACCATGGTTCTCTCAACATCTGAACTTTTTTTTAAAAGTACGCACTAAATCAGAAAATGGGCCGTATATTGAAGCTTAGAAGTATAATATTTTTGCCTAAAATGATCTTAAAACGTACTTTAGTGGAACAACGGCACTTTCAGCTTAATACTCTGAGCTCTGTGAGCGCAGCTCTGGAAACTGCTGCCGCCGTGGTGCATGATGGGAAAACTACCAGCCTTAGAAGGCAACAAGTCTCTCTGATGCAGGCTTGGTAAAGAGGTAGGGACGAGAACAACATCTGGGGATTTTGTCTGTTCTTGGTCTTGTGTTCTTGTGCATTGGAACAGCACTTGGGCTGAGGCTGATGACGTTTCACAGTACATGAGAGTACATGAGAATGCACAAGTATGCATATTGAATAATGGACATTTACACTCGTTGAATCACTGTTGCCTTGCAGCAAGAAGGTTCCGGGTTTGTTTCCTGGCCTGCGATCTTTCTGCATGGAGTTTGCATGCTCTCCCAGTGCATGCGTGGGTTCTCTCTGAGTACTCCAGCTTCTTCCCCAAAACATGACTGTAAGGTTAATTGGTATCTCTAAATTGTGTGTGTGTGTGTGTGTGTGTGTGTGTGTGTGTGTCGTGCATGGTTGTGTGTCTCTGTGTTGCCCTGTGACAGACTGGCAACCTGTCCAGGGTGTACCCTGCTTTGTGTACACCAGCCCCACCGAGTCCCTGATGGAATAAGCAGGAGAAGATGGATGAATTTTAAAATACAGGAAGTGTTTTTTTCTTTTTTTAAAAACAGTTTTCATTGCTAAAAGCTTTATGATCAAAAAAGCTCCAGGTGTTTTTCTGCTATTAATTTGGTTGACCTAAAATGTGGCTGAGCCATATTTTGACTTAAAAGTTAAGAAATACAGCATTAGGTTAAACAGAGGAAACTATCCTTGAAAATATATTAAAATTACTAAAAAATATTCATTCATTTTTTGTTTTTATTCTCTGTCTTCAGTGCTGAAAAGCTTAAAGGAACAATCTATTTGACTACAAAACTCAGAAACATCTATTTCTCCAAAAGAGTTGAACTAAGAGAAAACCTAACTTTACAGCTGGAAAGGACTAGAGGTAACTGAGGGATAGTGTCTTTTGTAATTTAGATGATGTGACCCTTTAGCATTGCCATGGTTTCATTTAGGTGATGTGTGTGTATCTACACTCCTCACTCTTTTTTTTTTTTTTACGAGGTCCTCGGGGGTTGTGTTGCTTTGCTCTCTGTGACGGACCGACACCTTTGCGTCATGCTCCAAACACTCTCTAACAGCAAATGGGCCCTCAGGCCCGAGGTCCTTTGATCGGATGTGAGGTGACGCTTTACCTTTCTTATCTCACAGCTTCACTATATGTTACTAACTGCTGAGAAAGGACATCGCTGAGGGGGTGATGTCAGCAAAAGCTTTCGCTCTCACCTCTCCCTCCCCACCAGCTGAGCCCTTAGTGTCACAGATTATTATTTTTCCTGCAAAAGTTGTTTCAAAGCAGGCATACACAATTATTAGCATGGGTAGAGAGGACATTAGTATAGCAGCAGTATAGCTCTATTCATTCTGTCTGTTATTGTTTCTTATTTTGTTTAAACAGTTCTTGCAAAAATGAAGGCATATTTGTAAAGCAGAAGTAAAAAACAACCTTCTTGTTCATAGAAATCTAAAAAAAACAGCTCAACCTTATTTATTGAGCCCTTTAAAAAAAAAAACACAGCTGCCACAAAGTGCTGTACATACCAAGGAAGATAGAAATGTATGTAAACAACATAGAAGTTTAAAAAAATAAAACAGATAAAATAAAATAAATTAATTTAAACAAATAAAAACAATAAACAGAGAGTCTCATGCTGTGTTAAAAGCTAAAGAATAAAAATAAGTTTTAAGATGAGTTTAATAAACATACAGTGAAGAGAATTGACAGTGAGGAGGAGCTCGTTCCACAATTTTGAAGCAGCAACTGAAAATCCTCTGTCCCCTCTGAGCCTCCGTTTGGACCTTTGTACCTCCAGGTGCATTGTGAGTCACAATGTTCTGCAGAATAATTTTTCTCTGAAATTATAGCTGCAAGTTTGTTGGTGTCACCCTCTACCACTTTTGCTTAATCTTCCCAACAAAATAGTTCAAGCTCATTCAGAAAGAATCAAGATCATTAATAATAATATTTTCTGAAGTCTTTTTACTGCTTCTTAGTTGCACTGGACCTTTACTGTATGTATACGCCTGCCTTAAGTTTTGGCTGTTTATATTAGCTAAAGCACAACTGAACTCTCAAGTATTCTGTATCCTCTTACTTTTCCTCACATATTTTGCAGATATTTATCCCCCTTACCATGAATTCTGACCAGATTTTTTGATGCAGTTCTTCAAAACCAGTTTTCTTTTTGCTTTTCTTCCACTTAGGTGGGATTTGTGAGCAACAATAATATTGCTGGCGTGTTAAGAGTTTCTGCAACTTACTCTTAGGATCTCTGCTACTCCTTCAGTGACACCTCTTTTCTGGTTGGTGCTCTCCTTGTCTTTCTTGTCGTCTTATATATATATATATATATATATATATAAATATATATTTTTTTTAGGCTCTAGTGGCCTTCATTTTTGCTTTATTGTCGAAAAGTAGGCAGAGACAGAGTGAGGGAAAGACATGCAGCAAAAGTTGATTCAACCCAGCAACGTCGAGGACAGAGGCCCCCATACATGGTTGCGCACTCAATCGCTACACCAACGCTGTATCCATATACACTATGGTTTATTTGCAGTTGTACCTCTAATAATTCTTGGACTTCTAATGGCAGTTGGTTGTTTGGGGAAATCAGAGCGAAAAAGGCTGGAAGGAAATGCATGTCAGACTATAGAGGATTTTATTTGTGATCAACAAATTTTTGTAACACACTGTAATTAATGTGTTACACAATTGATCAAAACTTTGTGTTGGTCTGTAACACAGAGTCCCAGCTGAAATAAAATAAAGTTTTGGTTGTATATGGAAAAGTTATGAGTATGAACACTTTTACAATACTCAGAATGGTAAAGTTTGCTGAAGAGGAAACCATGGAGTTGAAGAAAGGAGAATTTGTAGTTAATTGTTACGAGTGACCATTAGGTCATGTTAGGAACACATACGATACAGGGAAAAACTGGCCGGTGTGTTTTTTTTCTTACAACTGAAGTCCATTAGTCATCTCTAAGCTCTGATGAGACGAGTAAGAATAGGTCCAGGATTCCAATCATATCCAATCATACAACGCATGCTGGTTCCAGGTTCAATTAACCAGTCTACACAGCAATCTGTCCAGAGTGTAAAAGGCTGTCACACTCTTTAATTCAGATGAGACATCTTCATTAAAAATCTAACTATTTCCATACTGATTACAGATCTACATAGAGACAAGGCGACATGCTGGTGATGACTGGAATGGTTCATCATAAACCTTCCCACCCCATGACCCTCTGCTCGCTGGATGAGTGATTATTTATGACTTCCCTATTTACAGACAGGCAAATCTGAACAAGTTATTAGGATTCTGCAATACAGCGCTGGGTTGTGTAATTAAAATCGGATCCAATTGATTTTCCCTGCTTTGCAAACAGGAAGCATTCCAAAGGAAAAGGACTTTACATGCTGCAGGATAGGCTGCCCCAAGTCTCTTTCTGTTGTTTCTGGATAAATTAACAAGAATTCATTATTGATCAAGAGTTAATTATTTTAAAAGACTTTTAAACATTGGAATACATTTTTGTATCCTGTTTTGCTTATATGGCTCTGGTAACAGATGTCCCAGAGCTAGATTATAGCCCAACAGCTTTGCTTTCACAACCAGACCATTATGACTCTGTCGTAGGGTTACGCTTGTATATGAAGCTTTATTGAAAATTATTTAGGGAGTAAAATCGTATAAAACAGACAAGGAGATGGAAAGCTAGGTGACAAAGAGGCAGGGGATAAGAATTAAGGGGAGATAGAAAGAGATGGAGAGAGGAAAGAGAGAAAAAATAAAACAAAACAGCAAAAATAGACAACACAGAAGATATACAGTTACTCCTATGAGTCTGCTTCCACACCTGCATGAAATACATAAAGAAAACAGAGAAGATAACAGGAAAAAGACAACAGATATACAAAGTAAATATCAAACAAAACTTTAGGAAAAGTGGGTATCCCTTAGATATCCATATGTGCAGAAGCCAAGATCTATGGTAATTATACAATATTATTCTGGGTGATATAAATCTATAGCTGCAGTTTAGTATTTATTATTTGTGTGCATCTGTGAAAACCTGGAACCTAGTTGCTGTGGTGTGTGTGCATGGGCAGGCTCATGTATGAAGAATTTACAAAAATTCTTCTGAAGAAAAATGTGCTCAACAGCAGGTGTGGATGACCCTAGACTCGCCCGACAGGGCCTAGGATGGACAAGAGTGAGCCACCGATTTCAAAAGGAACCCTGAGTCCTGGGATACATGGAGGCTAGACACAGGGAGGGCCACACCCACCTGTGAGGGGCAGATGAGAGCACCCAGAGCCTGGCCCCTGAGGCGCCAAACCCCAAAGGTTTGTTTTAAAAGGTCTCAGCAGAAGGTACGGGTATGACTGCATTACAGTGCAGTATACAGGCACTCTAGGTGTAACTTTTAAAATGTACTCATAATCTTGATTTTCTGTTGTCATATCTAGGATTGGCTAGTTGCAGCAGTCTCAACAGAGACTCCCAGATATCCCTTTCTTCAGACACTGAAGTGTTCCAGGGCCAGCTGAGAGACATAGTCTCTCCTGTCCTGGGCCGTGCACTTGACCTCCTCATGTTGGGATGTTCCTAGAACACCTCTAGAGGGAGGCGTCCAGGAAGCATCTGAAATAGTTGTCCCAGACCCCTCAGCTGACTCCTCTTGATGTAGAGGACTGTTTCTACTCCAAGCCTCTCCCAGTCATCGACCTCCTTACCCTGTCTCTAAGGGAGTATCTCTCCACCTCATGAAGAAAAGCTCGTTTCAGCCATTTGTATTCAGGATCTCATTCTTTCAGCTGCAATCCAGATTTTAGGACCATAGTTGAGGGTAAGAATGTCGACCCAGCTGATAAATCGAAGGATCTGCCTTTGGGCTCAGCCTTTGGGCTCAACTCTCACGTCACCATGGAATGGTCCATGGTCCACATTACGATGGCAGCTGCACCTATCTGCCTCTCAGTTCTGTTTTTCCTCTTTTCCATTCACTCCTAAACAAGTCCATAAAATATCTAATACTAGAAGTTTCTCTGCTTTTATAGTCACTCCTCGCCTCCTTGAACCGCCACCTTAATGTAGAGGACGGATTTCAGTGCTCAGATGATCTCACTGGCTTTATTGTCGAGGGCAGGCTGTGGGTGATGGGCCAGACAAAGAGTTGTTCAAAAAACCTTCACGATGAACACAAACACAAGGCCAGTGATTTGACCAAGTACAGTGGAGCAGGGACCCTGGAGCTCGGCCTGGGGTTGGGGTTTGTCGATGAGTATCTGGTGGTTCGGCTAATCTTCATGGGACTCAGCTGGGGCAAGCCTGAATGAGAGATGCAATGCCCTCCTCCAGTGGGCCCATCACCTGCAGGGGTTCTTTTTAAATGGATTTAGTTAACTTAGAAGTCTCTCTACTTTTATAATTGACACCAGATGAGAAAATGTTAATAAATTAAAATACCAAGAGCGGAACTCTGGACTTCCACAAGTCTTCTCCATCCATGGTAACAAGCTAGTAACACATTCATCCACTCAATTTATACAAGTATAAAAAGATTAGGAATGCCACACCTTCATACTGTTTAGGAATAATACTAGTTCTGGATCCCAGAGCTAAACGTGTTTTGGTTGGGAAATGTGCATCAACATTAAACAAAAGCAAAAAGTCTTGTGGAGAAGAAGCCTGAAGGTGATACACAGTTAAAAAATGTTGGATTAAAAACAACCCAATTGGGGTAGTTTACCAACCCAGTACTGGTTAAATATTTAACAGAACAAACGTGGGGTTAAATTAACCCAACAATATGGGTTGTTTTTTTAATATAACAATTGGGTTGCAGAGTTGTTAAAAAAGAATTTATAAAACATTACAGTTTGCCTATGAACAGAGTAACAAAACGATTTTAGACAGCGTTTGGGGACACATGGAACTGTAACTGAAATGCTTTGCAATAATGACTTTCATCATATTTGAAAGAAAAAGGGAGACGATTTCAAGCCTAGAAGAACCCCATCCTTACTATTAAATATTGGGTGGGAACATAATGATGTGTGGTTGTTGGGCAGCAGGATGGATTGCTATACTTGACAAAATAGACAACACTATGACAAAATAAATATAAAAGGAACATCGACCAGTAACACAACTGTGTCTTCTAGATGAAACAGATCACTATAATAAAACTGGCAGTGGTATGGGGCTTCAGGACAACACTGTTTAGGAATTGTCAGAAATACAAGTGACTTGTTTTACTGCAATACAAATAATGCTGAAGTTGTCTTTACAGTAGAATAATTGAATATTAAGGATAAGAATAATCATTGCTTTTACCTACTAATTTTATTTGTGTAATATGTACAAGTCAAGAAATGTAAGGTCTAGACTTATTGCACTACTCTACTATTTTGTCACTACACTACCCTTGAATAAATGCAAGGCCCTGCAAGTTTATATATGTAACAAATTTCAGCAGCGAGACGATGCAAAGACCTGTGCATAATAGGAAAACACAGGGATATTTACCGTACAACTGTGACAGACTGGCGTCCTGTCCTGGGTGTACCCTGCCTTATGCCCATAGTCTACCGGATATAGGCACCGGCCCAACCGCAACCCTGACAGATGAAGTGGGAGAAGATGGATGGATTAATGTTTGATGCTGAATTAAACAAAATTTAATATACAGTT
>JAUZNJ010012242.1:0-17776 GCA_034780135.1 Jordanella pulchra
TATATATATATATATATATATATATATATATATATATATCCATACTCCTAAAAGACAACTGTTGGGGTATCACCTTATGCTACGATATCAGCAGTGTGTATTTTAGGGTTGAGTCTGTGTCAGCTCCACACATCCTGATACCTAAATTTTTGCCAACTTTTTGTTTCCAAAATAACTCATGTTCAGTCAGTTTGGATAGTGAGTGGGAATAAACATCAAATTCCAAGTGTTTTCCTTGATTTTCATTTGGATTAAGGATACTTTGACTACTTTGCAGTTTCCCACATCTTTATTCTTTTACAGTTTTTCTTTCCCATACATAACATCCAGAAAGCTGCCACCACCATGCTTTAGTGCAATAATGGTGTCTCACTATAATGGCTTCCTCTATATTTTGCTGTGTTCCCTGTTTAACTTGTACCAAACTGTAAACAAGACTCATCAAACTTCCTTTAAACAATGGCTTCTTTTATGCAGAAAAATCCCAGCTACAAATACACAACTGGGTAACCATTTGAATGTGCTACATGCCGAGCAGACCAACACTTTAGACTGATTATTTCATTTAATTGGCATGATGTTCTAGGACAGGAGAAGGTGGGTGGGTTGGGGATGGCAAGCTGGGTCAGATAAGGGCCACTGGGTTTGATCATAACTGTGTACCTGGAGCGTTCAGACAGCATTTTGAGAAGGAAGGCTAACAAGCTCTCCGCTCCTCTGAAACAAGAAGTAGAAGCAAGGCAGAAGCAGTCTGGGATTAGAAGGCATTAAAACACATCCTGCATTTCATACAGTGTTAGGTCGAATGGAAAAAAAATTCATACAGGGGAAAGAGAAACTTCATTACGTTATAGCAATATCTGTGAGTAATATTAGGCCATTTATCATGAGACACTTATGTAAGAAGAAATAAAACGGCAGGAATATATAAACAAGCAATGGGAAGGCTAAATGAATTACGGAGCTTTTTCATAAGTCTGCAAAAGACGACTTTAGTGCTCGTGATCAATCATACAGCAAATTTCCCAGTCTCAATTTGATTACTGGGAAGCTGAAGCTGGGGTTTCTTCGAGGGCAGATCTCACTTTCACTTTTCCAAAACATGCCCAGAGCTGTCTCTAACACCCTCAAACGAGTACTTACATACATCTAAAGCTCCATGCAGCAGGCCATTTAATTATTAGGAAGATGCTGTCAGTCATCCATCCCTGTTCAATATCTAAAGAGAAAGAGGACTTTCTGAACTTTTCCAAACGACTGCTTGCGTCTCTCTGCCTAGGCGATAGTTCTAGTAGCAGCTCTGGTGTGACAGATCATTGCTTGGCTCCCAACAGAGACGCTGATCTGTCAGAGGCCCAGCAACCTCATCCACAGGGAGCTGACATCAAATGGATGATCAATAACAACATGCGACATGTGTCAAGTGTATTATGTCAGCAGCTTCATTGAGCTTATTTATTTTGTGGTTGTCGGTTTCAATCGAGGACAGTTTATGAACTCTGGTTGGGTCAGACGGTGGAAAGGAAACAGCACAGCTCACACCTGGTGCTGAGAGACAGAAAAAATCACAGCCCATGAGATTTAAATACCGCGGCTCTCACTTTGTATTGAACGTATCTATCAGACCAGCTTGACCCACTCGTAAGGTTATAATAAGATCAGTGAGTTTTCTCATTTCCAGCAGCTGCATGAGTTTGTAGGTCTGGGATCTAATGAAAACCACGGTTGCACAGTATCACATTGTTCACAGATGGATACAATGAACTATTTGCTTTATCATAAATGTTCGCTAAACACCCTGTAATTTCTATTTTGATTATTTTCCCTATAGAGCCAGTATGAATTAATCTAGGTTCCCTATTTCCTTTAACATCCAGTGAGAAGCACCTCCCACCTCAGAGATGCTATTATTGATAACTTTCATTAGTGGAGGTTGTGATTTTGTGAAACCTCAGTGTATTTTAATACCAATAATCTGCTCAAACACCAACATCTGAAATTAGCATCAAAAAAGGTCATCTACAGGCCACAGTTAGAAATGTTTTGTGGATGAATTGCAGAAGCTGGTAATTGGTCAGCCCAAAAGACAATAATTAGATCGTTAATCAATAAGCAAATCTACCATAGCCATCCACAACTTGTTGAGATCATGTCTATTATTCTCTTGGTCTTAAGCCTGTCTTTTCTATTACATGTCGGATATGGAAATATTGTCAGCCTTAGAAACTTTCAGAGTAAAGGCTCTGAATTTTCTACAGAATACAGGCAAGGACTGATTGATTCCATCCCTGCTAATCCGCAAAATCAGATGCATAACATTTAAGATGGTGAAACTAAATTATTTTATCCATGTGATAAACAGCAATATCACTTATTAAAACCCTCGGAAAAGCCTTCTGAGTCCTTTGAGTTCCAGCTACTTCTGATAAATTCAGTCAGATAAATAAAGTCAGAATTTGACAAGGAAGCAGAAAACAAATCGGCCCACAAATCTCTGGTCAGTCATTGCTTCTCTAATTGAGCTTTGACTGACCTACATCGGATGTTAAAAACTACTCGCTTTCAAAGCCGCTATTAAAAAGGAAGTTGTTTACCTTTAAAAAAAAAAAAATATATATATATATATATATCAACTGTGTCAAATTGAGTCAAAACAAATAAATGAGCTGTTTCTGTGATGTCCTCATTATGTGATGATCTCATTCGTGCACTCTCGAGACGTTTCTCTGTCTCTCACACACTCACCCACACTCTGATATGTTGGAAGGTCCCTCAGTGCAGTGGGTCACACCATCATCACCATCACCATCAGCACTAGCTGTCTTCATGCTCCCTTGGAGCTGGCAGCTGGACTGTGTGCGTGTCTGTCCACAGGCCTCAGAGCTGGGCCCCGGCTCTGGCCCTGAGCTGCTCGTCTGGGGGATGGTGTACACCTTGGAGGAGTCAGCGGACATACAGTACCTGGCACCGCGGGCAAGGGGACTGCCAGAGTGATGTGAGCCACTGATTGAACAGCAGAAATAAAAGCATAACGTAACTCAAGCATGAACAAAACAATAAATGGAAATTAAAAACAGACACAAAAAGGGAAACATAAATAACGATGATAATAAAAATAAAACAGAAAGAAGCATTAGTGGCTGCTGGCAGTAGGTTCAGGGCAGATGTATGGAAATGACACCGTTGGGTGATTTCTTTGTGGCTGAGGATGGTTCATGAGTGTTTAGCATGACAATTGTCTAAGATCACATAATCCTTTGAAAATAAAAAAATCTCACATCTACCTGCCCTTTACCCTACTTCACTAGATGAATCAGCCCCTGTCTGTCATCCTAGTATCCATGCTGAACTTTGTCCTTTCAATATTTCATCAAATATCAAATGACAGACCACATTTACGGTTCAGTGCTTTCAACCACAATGAGGTATTTCCTCCTCTTGCTCCCTGCGCTATTCAGAGGTTCCTCAGACATCTGCTGCTGTGACCCCTACTGATTTATGGGTCTGCAAGCAATAATGATTAAAGCAACTTACATGCTTCTACCTATGTGGGCAACTGTTTCTAATCTTGTTATCGGAGTGAATTCACCCTTGAAATTAAGTTCATTTGGTCAAAGTAATGTCTCATTGGCTGAGAGAAATATTACTTTGTCAACAGTTTTGTTGTGATGTAAAAAAAAGAAATCGGACCAAAGCATTCCCATCTTATAATGAACCTTTTTTGCGTAATGGGTATGGTTTAAATAACAGTGACTTAGAAACAAGCTGGCATCGTTCTCAGAATCCCACATTTGTCTGGGGTTTCCCTTTATTAGTTTCCCTTTAAGATGATGGCTCCAGAATGACTTCAGACATTTTAATTTCTAAGAGCTTTAACCATTATTGGCAAAATTCAAAGTCAAACAACAATGAACTCGATAAAGATGTCAACTTTATTGTTGTAAGACTTCCAATAAATCTATGGAAATGTTGAGAAGAGGTCCTGTCACTTATGTTATTAGCAATACTGAACAATCAGTAAAAGTGTGAAAACCAGAGTTTTTCAAGGCTTCAATTTCTGAGGTACATCAAGGAATCTGTGCTCCTCTCAGTTGGAGGCAATTATGGTCCAGACTGTAACAATTAATCAGATTCATCCTGATAAATCAATTAAGAAACTAATTACCAACTAATTTAGCAATCGATTAGTCATTAACTGGAGACATAGAAAACTATAACTTACGCCATGGGTTGAAAGTGCAGCCCAATTAAAGCAGCAATTATGCAGAAATTGTAAACACCAAGATATAAACAATTTGTATTTAAAATGAAAACCTTTTTTGTCTTTAAATAAGCTCAATCCAGAACTCCTCGGGTAGGATAGTTTTAGCTTCACTGGCTTTAATTCTGTATAAAATCTTCTTTAAGGTACTTTTAGCTATCCGATAATTAATCAATTAATCAAATAATTGACAATAATAAACCAATTAGCAAAATAATCATTAGATGCAACCAGAGTCAAGACACCACAAATGTCTCATTTCTGTTTGTTACCAATCACGGTTATGTAAAGTACAAGCAGTGCTGTAAAATGATATTTGCTCCCATTCAGTCTCTACAGTTTGGATCATCCAAATACATTCCAATATTAGACAAAGACAACCTGAGTAAATGCAGAAAGCAGGGTATGATTCTTTTTTTCTTTATTACGGTAAATAGCATCCTAACCGACTTGGCCCATACTTGCAAACTTTCTTAAATAATGAGTTCAGATTTTAAATGTGTTCAGGTTCAATAAAAAAAGAAACTTGAAGTAGTTTGTAACAACATGAGGTTGCTGATAGGTTCCTTAAAATGTGACACATATTGAATCAGACTGAAAAAGTCAATAACAGATAAAAACAAGTTTAGTCTGAAAGATAACAAAGCATCTTTTAAGGCTTCGGGGCTGCAGCAGAATCACAGTGGGAGTTATTTTTCACAAATGGAGAAGCGATGAAACCATTCTGCTAAAATTATTCTGTAGCACATAGACGATTCATTAAGTAGGTCACAGTAGAATGAAGAACAAAGTTTAAAGCACTGCAGGGCTCGCTTGCCTCAGTTAAGGTCAACAACTAGAAAGAGGCTGTGCAAAAAGGGCATCCATAGGAGATCTGAGGACAACACCAACGCTTGCTGAATAAAAAAAGCTCATCTCACATTTGGAGTAAAAAAACATCCTGATGTTGCAGTAGAATATTCTTTGGACTGACAGACAAGAGGGGTTTTTTTTATTCTTTATTATACTATCCGGGGGGTAGACTGATGCCATTATCCTAAACACTTGATGGTAGGAGTTGCAGCCAAGGGTAGCAGGAAGAGTTTTTAGGTTAACGTTGCAATAGGACCCGGCTGGGTTAAAAGAGCAGTTCTCCATGAATGGATTACATAAACCTGTCATCTGTGCCTAATATGACATATGTCTGAATGTTATATCAAAAAAAAACCTGACAAAACATTTTATCAAATCAAAGGTATTCATACTTTCATTATTTCTTTCTACTTTAAATCTTAGTATAAAGAAAACATTATTTCATTCTAGGTAAAGTGTGAATGTTTGCAAGAATTCCCCCCCGTCTCTCTCGAACCACAGTCTGGTTATGAGAAGTTGGATCACAGCCTCTCTCCTCCATGTTGCTTTAGGCTGAAAGCAGCTACCAACACTGGCTGTAACTCAGCTGGATAAGCTGGTTGGTAGATCAGCAGACAGTGAGCACGATCAGGTGAGGAGGAGGTCAGCGAACAGACACAGACCATTAGCTTTACACATGATACATGTGAGCACTGGTAGAGCAGATCCAGTATTGAGCTCAGTAGTCTGGCAGTAGTGGTGTTTGCCTGTGGATTCCAGCACAATGGATTTTGCTGTGAGCTTTGCAGCATAATAAAGGGTGTGAATTTCCAAAGCACACAAATTAGTCTAGTGACCCAGCAAAGGTTGAGCACAACCAAAGAGGAGCGATTACCTTTAAAGTAGAAGAAGTGTCAAACATCTTTTTATAAAAGAAATGGTGCCAATTGATCTTTAACAAAGCCATACTAAGAAACATATCCATCATTTAATTTGTTTAGCCTTTTTTTTTTAAATAAAGCACTCCTGGATCAGTGTTTCTGTGTTTCACCGTCTCTTTCCCAAACTTAGAAGCTCTATCCATCCCAATTGCTGTGCCTGTTAACCTGGATAAAACCAATAAAGGAATCATTATGACACAGTGTTTCCTACTATTAACTCAGTGTTTTCTATTTTTATGTGTATGTACAGTAACTTGTTTTTTGTAAATGAGCCTTTGACAAAGCTATTTTTTAGGTTCTCTCTGTATTTCTCTGTATTTTATTTTTCATTTCTTCATAGTATCAACTTCTGTTTCTTGTTCAAAGGCAATACTTCCCTAAACCTCACATTAAAATAAAAATCATGTATGATCCTAGAAAAAAACATTCTTGTTGTAAAATAAGAAAAGCTTTTATCTGTAACGTACCTTGAATGAGATGAAATCTCGCTGAGGTCTCCAATGCTGCCCTCTGTCACATGACTAGACATGATGGCTGAAGCAAAGCCTTGCTGCAAATATAATTTCCCATGATCCTCTTCGGTCATTTCGTCCTCGTGGTGCTCAGAGACCCAGGGGTGTCCCTGCTCCCCGACCCTACCCTGCAGCAACATCCGAGTTCCTGGGGGCACGCAGGGATTAGTGTCTATGCCGCTGTCAGTGGAGGCCCCTTTGATGTAGGTGAGGCCCAGGATCTCTGGGTCCATCAGGTCTCCAGAGCCAAAGTGCTTGTCATCGCTGTTGCTGGAGGCGTTGCTTGAAAGAGTATTGCTACTTGAGTGGCTTGAGTTTTTATCACCAGTCTGGTAGAGATAAAAGAAGGAGAATGAATATTGAAACAGGGTCAGATGACTGCAGATGGTTCATAGTTATGTTAATATGCCTGCATACTTTAGGTGTGAAAGCAAACATGGTGCAACTGCTCTCTTAAAGCTCAGCACCTTTTCCTTTTGACTTCTTGGCCATCTTTTTTCAATGATACAGCTAAATATAATAAATCTGTTCAATTACATTTCTTTAAAAATCTGGGGAAGCTCCCTATAAACACTGGAGATTTCTGTCCATCCACCATTAGTTTAAGCCTTACTTAAGAGAAGAAAATATTCTAATTTCATGTCCTTATTAAAAGCATGAGAGGGTACCCATTTGAAATGGGTGCTGCGATCTTCTTAGTTGCAAAATAGACCCATGTATGGTGACTGCCACTAAGATGGAGAACTACTGGATCATACTATTATTCATTGACTCCATCGAAACTCTTCATGACCCTGCAGAGACCATTCACATGCTTCATAACTTTCTGAGGTTGACGTGGGATCCTATTGCCATTGAAAGAGAACCCCAGATTACCAAACGAAACTTTCACTAATGGAGGATACTGGATTCCTAAAACTAAGAAGTTAAACTGATGATTATATAAGATTGACCCTAAACTGTTTTTTATGCTTTATTCAACCTTGCTAAATGATGCATGTCATTTAAATCGCATCAAACCAAAAACAGTTGGAAAACTAGCATGTGCATCAGGGAAAATGGTGCCAAGAGGCAAGATGATTCTTTTCCTGCACAAAGCCTGGGCTAATGCAAATATGGCTTAAAGCGCAGACTGGTAGAAACATGCAATTAGCTGAAAAATCGATTGATACTGAGCAAAAAAAAAACTGAAAAAAAAAACTATTTTACAAAAGGCAGTAGGTACTAAAGCTCCTACAATAGTTATAATTTCATTAAAATCTGCCCTAACAATGGTGATGAAATGAGGCTCCTGACAGTTTTCTGTTAAAAAATGCGTGGAAACTGGAAGAAGTGAAAGAATAACTGGCCCGTTCAGCTCCTAATGGCTGTAAAGTTCATGTCTAAATCAAACACATATGAGTATCCGAGCAGGAAGGCTGGGTGCAGGAAAGCAATCTGCTGAACAGTCGGCAGTAAACATTGCATTCAAAAAACATAAAGTCCTTTAAAATGCATAGAACAGTGAGATGTGACCTTTCCAACACATTTAACTGTTATCGTCTGAATCCCTTTAAAACTTCCTTAAGTGACCTTTTAGATTACACTTAACCTTGTAAATCTTTCCATATCTTATTTATGAAACAACAGAGTTAGGCTTAAATCATTTGTTGTCTGTGATGTATCAGAGCGCAGTATTAATGAAGATTTTATTTTGCTGATGTAGGACGGTTTTAAATTGATTCACAACTAGTTACATTTAAATAGGATAAAAAGGCTAAACTCTAAAATATTAGTATTAATATTTTCAATATAGTTCATTAAACAGATCAGTCAGGGAAGTCTTAATAAATAAAATATAAAAATATAAATCTCATAAGGAGTAGGTTTACGTTCTGCCAACTGCTGAGGGAGTTATTTTATAAAACTCAAACAAAAGACAAACAGATTTTAGAACCAGCCAGAGGTTTTGCCCAGCTGAGCCAGAACAAAGGTCCAGATCAGCCTGATTTGTTTAAGCTAAATGATTTTTCTGCATTGTGTGCTTTGGTATGCTTGTCTAATTGCTTTCTGACATTGCTATGTGCTTAGTGTCACTGGGTAACTTTTTTAAAGTTTTTTTTAAAATTTATTTTGGATTTAGTTTGGCTTCACAGGGTAAAATCAACTAAACATCCAACCATCAGGGCTGACAAACCAACCATTCCCTCTGCATCGAAGCAACTGCATCTGTTGCTGCATCTGTTTTATGTTCAGATTTCTAGTTTTAGAACAGAAGGTTCATAGACTGCAGTCCGGATCATGGAGAGGAAACATGCAAGATCCAGATGTCTGAAAGGTGTTCTGCTTCTTCTACTTCCACTTCTTCCACTAAATGTCCTGCTGTCATTCTTAGTCCATCTAAATAATTGAAGAGAAGAAATTCACCCTAGAAAGCTTGTTTGGAGAGTCCTTTCCTCCTTCTCTTTGCTTCACAGGGTTCAGGATCTTTGTGGAGGGGATGTGCCATTTGGCCTCTGTGAAGAGTCACAATAAAAAAATATCCAAAAGCTAGTAAATAGGCAAAAAAAAAACAACAAAGTATTATTATAAAAGCCCAACATTACTTCGCTTTTACTATATTTTGTTACATAAAATGCACTTGAATCCTGATTGCATGAATGAAGATATGAGATTCACCAGCAGATCTCGTTCTCTCCAAGGTGGGCTCCCTCTCCCTGCGGATCTCTCCGTCCCCTCCTTGGATGTCACCTGCTCGCTCATGCAGTATAGGGGAGGGACACCTAAAAAAAAAACAACAAAAAAAGGAAAACGGGCTCCAAATGATTTTCAATCTATTGTGTGGGCTTTGTTTTCTGATCAAAGAAAAGCTTCAGAAGCCCTACCGCGGATTTAAAGCAATTAGCTCAAGTTTCTTTAAGGTCAAATCACTTGAGCTTATAAAAGAATAAAGAAGCTGCCAGACAGCGCTGACAAGAGACCTGTTCTCATTCAGCTCTACATGCCAAGCTGTTCCTTGCTCTCGACAAAGGGGAAAGAAAATCAGATTTTTCAATGAAGGTCTTAATTAACGCTGCAAGGGCTAACAGGGGTTACTTCAGATGAACAGGGGCCACGGCGTCTCGTTATCTTTAACAAAGACTCTAACTAGAGATCAGTGGTGCACTTTGTTGGTCTGAACTGGGGCGGCTCTAAAAAGACTCAGTGGTCTTCAACAGTTCAGAGCACCTATGAGGTATTGTAGTGGAGTCCCTTAAAAATATCAGTCAGCAGCCTTAGAATAAATCCTAATTAATATATAATCACATTGGTATTAAAAAAGGTAAAATAATGCAACATTCTGTCTGAAATATACATACACTTATAATGGGCATGAATATGACTTTGGTTTAAAATATGAAACATAGTTTTCACAGGGATGGAAAATTTAACTTCGCCTCACTTCATTTGACTTAAGCCGTCACTCTAAGATAAAACAAGGGAATGTAAAAGCTCCAGCTCTAAAATCTGGAGCTAAAATGGGCATTTAGCAAAGGTCTTCTGCAAAAAAATTGTGGATGTTAATGTCTAATGGTGAAAATAGCCAGAGGAAGGTGACTTTATCATGTTGGTCACAAAGGAGGTCCACAGACAAGATGATTCAAAGTAAGAATCCTAAAGAAAAATACTAAGGTCAGCTGTATCTACTAACATATCTAGATTTAAAAGAGCCTTAATATTAAAATGAAATTCTATGAAATATGGCCAGCTCTATTAAGGTGTTGAGTTGAAGCAAATGCATCAGAACAGTTCTGGTAGATTATTTCCCTTAAGAAATATGTTACAACAAAAGTGCACTGATGATTTGGTCATTTCTTGCAGAAAAATTGCTGTCGTTTTTGTCAAATTGCCAGGTCTTAGAAATGGTGCAAGCACTGATTGAAGCTGCATTCACAAAAGCAAGAAAAAAACAAGACTAAATCATCGGGGTGAGGGGGGTGGGGGTGGAGGTGGGGAGGCATTTTATACAAAAAGGAAAAGTAACTCATTTATGCTCCTTTTACCCGTCGTATCCAGGCTGCTGGGACCAGTTGCTGCTGCCACATGGTCCAGGATCGCTGGAGGAGGATTGGTTACTGGGAGAGCTGCGGTAGTGCTGGTCTCCCTTGTTGCATACAGTGACCTGGGGATTCTCCATGTCCTGCAGTGTCCTGTAGAAACAGACACATAAGATGAGTAAATATTACATACTTCTTATTGGAACAAGGGATTCTACATTTCATCCTAGGCTGTTCATGTTGTCAAACTATATTTTCTAAATGACATAAAAGATCATCATCTTGGCACTAATCCTGTCCTTGTTTTTCTATTCATCAAAATTATATGCAAAACCTGTTTAGGCTGTACCTTGAAAAGTAAATTACCCAGACATTTACAACGCTATCACTGGGTGTAGCAGCAGAAACTGGTTCTTTTACATAAGTGGCAGGGATAATCTCCACAAAAAATGCAGGAGCTGTCAGTAAAGAAGAAGGTATTTTTTTCTTTCTAATTTTCCAAAGATAAACACAAAAGAGATTAGTTCTGGTTATAAGCCGCAGAAAGTAATCCAGATGGTGACTCCCTTTATGCATGTAGCATAAGGGTAAAATGTGAATCTAAATTTGCACATACTTTAGATCTGTGCCAGAAAACTACACCACTACATGGACTCAACAATCCAATTTGGCTGTTTGTTTTATTACTATAGTTTGTTTAATTTTCTAAGTGCAACCAGACAAAAGGTATAATCACTTAAGTTGCCACGCACAATCTTTTTCTAGAAAGCAAAAACATGTGGATATGATGCATTAAAGAGCCCTAGAGGATTTCAGCTTTCAGTGCCATGCAACACTGGTTAACCGGATTTGTGCTGAAAACAAGAAAAACAAGTTTTATGCAAAAACAAACAATGCTATTCCTACTACCATCTCACTTTATGCAGAATATACAGCAGGATACTAGACATCCTCTTCACTCACTTGCTGTATTATATGTGCAGAGAGGAAATATCAAAAACGAGGATAATTTTATTAGCAGTATTCAGCTTTCTTCTTAATAAAACATCTCTCAGAGTTTGGCTGCCAATAAAATGACGGATTCTTTCTCTGTATCCCTACTTAAAGAACCAAGGACCTGAACAGGTCTTTGGTCCAGTGATTGGGGACCACAGGGGGTGATAAAGCAGAAATGTCTAGTCTACACGAAAAACCCCAGTGTTAGATTATAAAACGATAAACAAATGGTCTTAATGGGGTAACGTTGGGGTGGCAGCATCAAGCTGTGGGGATTTCTTTTCTTTATCTGAATACATTCTGAAAGGAAACCTTTCAGAAACTACACAGGAGGTTTTACGCTAGGAGGTTCAACTGCCAGCAGGACAAAAACCTTAAATATATACCTAGAGCCAGGATGGTGTAGTCATAGATAGTATAGCACAGCTGGTGGAATATACATACAGTCTTTAAATTATTATTCTTATTATTTGATTCTTATTATTTATTTCCAACTAAGTGTATTGTGTTGACTAAGCATTTCCATTCAATTCCATTTAAAAAGAACATTTGTCACTGCGTCAAAAATGTGAAAAAGATTAGGGGCTTATGAAGACTTTTACAAGATACCATCCACATATACACTAAAATCATACTTTATTTAGGCTGGAATAGTACTTTAGTTACGACAGAGAATAACGTATTAGCTCTGCTGTCATCTGTGCTCTCCTCTCTGTCTGAGACTTTTACGGAAAAATAAGCCGTCACAACTAAATCCCTACACACATCATCAAACGCATTAGTTTGATCGCAACATTTCCTCTCCTCCGCCGGGTCCTGGTGCTTTAATTTGAAACAGCAACATCTGCTTTTTTGTTCTTCTTTTCCTTCTCCCTAGAGATAAGATGTCTGAGGAGGTGGATATCAAATGCAATATTCCTCTCTGTGGTGCAATATTGTCTGAAGGTGCACTCTGGTTTTGTAGCACGGAATTCGTTTTTATTCTTAATGTCGCAGCGATTCTGAATTCGAGTCTTCGTAAAGATGGGATCCTGCTTTAATGGGGACGATTTAAGATGCATTTCCTTCCTCAAAAGGCACCTGAGCGAGACCTCCTGCCAAGTTTCTGTCATCAGTTATAATTAAAGGAGATAAAAGTTCCACATTTAAACCTTTTCCTGGTTTGCTGATACTTTCATTGCCATCTATTCCTAATGATTTCAGTCATCTGCGCAGCTTCTGCACACTTAAAATGATTGAGAGTCATCACCAAACATTAAGACTTCTTCTTCTTCAATTAGTCAAACTATTAAAAGAAATGACAACATAATTTATGTTGATTTATGCCTGTAGAGTATGCTCCTTTATAATAACACCCCTTCGTTCTTCCTCTCGACTCCTCTGCCACCGGCACTCCCTCTGAGTCGCTTCAAGTCGTGGTCTGAGGAAGAGCGCTGTCTTTGTTTCTGGAGTAATTGGATGAGATGAGCCGAGCCGTGTCAGTGTCCCTATCACCTCCTCCTCAGCAGGGTGCATGGAAGAGGGAGAGAGGGAGAGCAGAGGAAAAGGAGCTGGGGAGGAAAAGGAGTTCTACCACTTCCAGAGAGCCTGATTAGGCAGAGAAGGCGGCCATTATCCAAGTATAGTCAGAACAGGCAACACCAGGGGGGGTCGGTGTGACACACTGGAAAGGTTATCATGACTGTAGGGGTTTCATTAGACTGAACAAATCACTGCTTTACATGGCTCAATGGAGATGTCCAGAATAGGACAGGAACAAAGTCTAAATGTGGCCTTATCATCTCAAGGGAGATGAAAGCAGAGCTGTGAATTCATTGGACTAAAATGTTCTGTTTATACGTATGTAAATAAGCGAATGCAATAAAAGCTCCTCAAAGTATCCCTGTGGCTCTGTTAGAAATGGAAAACACAGAGTTCAAAGATTTTCTCACAAAAAGGCGGAGGGTGAAGGATAAAAAGGATGAAAACTGAGGATAAAAACCCATGAGGCCAAAATGTCTTAAAAGCTTTGTTTCCTCTCTTGAGTGATCTATAAAATGTTACAATCTCCCAGTTGTTGCTTCTCCACTTTCTTAACAGGATGATTAACCACAGTTTATTTTCATTGCAGCTTCACTGTTTCACTAAAGGAGATGGAAGTTTTGGAATGAAAACAAACCATTTATTTAGGAAATGTTCCCATCAGCCAGATGCAGTCATTGCAAAGGATTCCAGATTTCAAACCAATGTCATTATACTTTTCCTTTAAGGAAGAGAATTTTAATGAGGCAGACCTGCTGCGCACTGCTCATCTGCTGGCTGAAAGAGGTATGTTACAGTTTTCCCTTGTCTACAAGAAAAACACAGAGTATTACTTTCAGGAAACTGAAATACCTTTTTAAATGACTGAATTTGGCAGGTGTTCGATATTAGGGGCTTACATTCATATATCAAAAATAACAATTTTGATGATTTTAAACTGATTTTGATTTTCAGAACTGTTCATTTTAAAACTAAGATACAAACAACACGCCCAGGGTTGATTTAGAAAGAAGAATTTAGGTAACGAGCTCTTGGCTTTTGAGAAACTGACATTATTAGACTGATGAAGAGGACCTTAAGGAACTATTTACAAACTTGAAATGATCTGTAAAAGAATATTACTCTGCAGGATCCAGTGGGAATCCTAGAATAGTTTAAACAAAAACAGTTCACTAAATTCAACATATAAAACTCTGATCTCCCCATACCAAAATGTTATCATGAAATGTAATAAAAAAATACACTATCATTTGTACCACAGGCAGGCAGATGCCATGGGCATGCATAACACTGAGACCTGAGTCCTGCTTTAAAAAGATAAATCAAAAAACATCCCATCTGGTTTGAGATGAAAACATTCTCTTGAGTTATTTTTAGCACTTTATATTTACCTGGAGCCATCTGGCAGCTTCCGATCAAAGGAAGTGCTTCGCGGGATAACTGCCTGGTGCTGCTGGAGGATCTGCTGGCACTGCAGGCGGTCAGGACCCTGAGTGGGCGAACCCCGGGACAGAGGCGCCCCTGCAGCTGCAGGCACCCGATGCCAGGTGGTGTTTCTTCTGAAGGGCGTCTTGTACTCACAAGGCTGGCCCTCACTGTCGACCTTGTACTCAACCATCGGTATCCGATAAAGTTCGGAGCAACCCCTGGGGACAAGAATCAAAAATGGCAAAAAGGTTAAAGATTGTCCACATACAGCATTATTGGCTATGGTAGGAAATGGTATTTAAACTCCTGGGTTTTACCAAAAAGCAAAAAATATGACATAAAACATGTACACTTTGATGCATCTTTTCTATGATTCAAAATCCTAGTATTACATATCAATTAAAAAGTCTGTCTGAACAGATATGCAATGTTTAGATTAACATTTAGACTTAAAAGTAGAACAAAAGTAGGCTTGAAACATTTAGCAGAAGTATTCATACCCTTTGACCTTTTCCACATAGTATTCCAAAACTTTTTATCCATTTTTTCATTCTTAGACTGATAGAAATGAATGCATATAGGGGACGTATAAGGCAATAATTAATGGGTTTCTAAAATCTGCGTGAGGGTAAAAAAAGAAAACAAAACACTGCCTGTCGTCCACAACAGACCTTCAAACTGTGAAAGAAACAGTTGGATGCAGTGTCATGCTTTAGTGAAGAAAAGACAGGGAGTTAATGCCAATGTATCACATAGCTTTCAGTTTTTCCTTTCTTGTTCTTCTTACTAGAATTACTTTATTCTAGTTTTTTTTTTAATAAAATATAAAGTTTTTAGCTTTTTAAAATATAGAATTCTGTGTTTGTAAGATGACAGAATATAAAATAGCTTCAGGAGCACAAGGAGTCTGGTTAGAGACTTTCTGAGTTACTTATATTATGCTTGTCTTTCAGTCCATTAAATTAGGCATTTTTTGGTGGCCTTTTTTTTAGGTAACACACAATTGCTTTAAATTATGGAATCTGCTATAGGGTGTTTTTTCCCATATCTTTCTGTTTGTCCAGTCATTACATGAACTGTTACTCATCCAGCTCCATTAAGCTCCAAATCCAGCCCATAAGCACACAGCGTGTTCAATTATATGACTTTGAATGGACAAGTTTCGACAAAGGACTCGACTCCACAGGACTCTGGTAAGATATCTCCTTTGGATTCTGAGCAAGCCTTTGGGTTTTTAAAAATCCGCCAAAACAACTTTTTCAATTTTCTGATGTTTAATGTTTTTACTCTTAGTCAGTGTCTGTTCTTGACCAGATTTATTAAAAGGGGGGTCTGGCAGGACTAGTGTTTTTTTTAATGGGGCCACATAAAAATAATTAAACAAATAAACATAAAACAGGACAAAAGCGCATAATTTAGTCCATCCAGTGAGCCAGAAAGCCAATGTTGTAGACCTTTGATTTAATAAATAGAACTGAAGCTTAATACCTTATTTTATAAATACTTGTTCAAGTAAAATCTAAAGCTAAAATATTCAGTTAGTTCAATGGATTATAATTATAATTATAATGATTTAGTATTACCTCTCTGTTACAGGTACCTTAACATGGGTCAGGACCCGTGCTAGAAGAGCACTGGCCGCCCTTGGCCCCACGTCTAGAAACGCCAGTGGTCTTATTCTTTACACCATTTATGATCTTTCTCATCAAATGTGTTAAAAATCAAGGCTTTAATTACTTCATCACTTCAAATATTTAGCCTGAATGAGCTATCTAGTAGCCTAGCTAGCCAGTCTGACTTACATCAGGCGTAAGTGAGACTACTAAAGCTCAAAACTCCCCGGTCTAAAACAGATCAGACCAATCGCAGCGCAAAAGGCTAGCCCCCAACAACGCTTTTCTGTAATCATTACTTTAAGGACTGCAGCTGAAACATAGCAATGTTTAATTAATGTCTTTTAAAATGCAATGAAAGAGCTGTTTATATTTTTACTATTTCAACAACTGCCTTTTTTGTGTTTTATCTGTAGTTATCCGATTGGTTCTAAGTTGTTTCAGCTGACTGATGTACCGTGTTCACAGCATATCAGCCTGGCTGGCCAGGCCAGATATCTAGATACATTAATCCACACATGTCAGAATGCTTACAACCATTCATGTCAAACGGGGACAAACACATGTGACTGTTCACAGAGAGGCCCTATGGGGGCATCCTAATAACAAAGAAGCATGAAGAAGATTTTAATAGGAGTTGAAACTCTCCGTTCACCGTTACACCAGACACTGCTTGTCTTGAGCTTTTCTTGAGGTTGCTTTTTTTCCCCTTCCATTTTTATACTATTACTGCACAAAACACTGAGGATATCTCAAAAGACAAGGCCTGTGATGCCATTTCATGCAACATTAATCTTTTGGCCTGGGCAGAGCTGTGGAGTGTATGTTTGAAAGGAAGGTGGGTTTACTGGGTGGTTGGTTGAGGTTAAACAGCCTGGACACTCTGCTAGCTCTCTGTCAGTATCTCAAGTATGAGCCAGATGATTACACAGCCCTCACTCCCTACTCACTTCATTTTCCAGGATGTACTGTAGGATGGAGAGCTCTGTATGCTTTGCTGTGGTCATACATGTACAAACAGAGGTGCTTGAGGAGGATGCTCTGATTGAAAAGTCGGTGAGTAATCCCACTCAAGGGGACCCTTTCATCAAACTGCTAGACTGTGGGTGGCTGAGCTGTTTACAGATGTCCTCCCACTGGAGCTATAGGATGCAAAATGGGAAGATAGACTATGCTTTTCTGGATTTGTGGATTAAAAATGAATATTTCCTCCTCATCTTAACTATTTTAGATACATAGATAGTAAATGAATACACAGGCACAATAATGGGACTATCTTTCCAACAGTGTTTGTGTTTCCCCAATTGCAGCAGAAGCAGCCTTAGCCTGGGGAAGCACTGGGTCAACTGGAACCTTAATGGGACCAATATCTCTGACGCCAGAATATTAGCAGCAGATCATGTTCTAAATATTGGAAGAAAATAGTCTGTATCCTTATGAGCTTATATAATTGGGTGCCTACTATTTTCTTTTTACCAACACATATCAGTATATAATTAGTTCATCTGTCAGTGGTCACAATGTAATGCCTATAAATACTGCAGCAGCTTAATTAATTGACTGATCTTTTGGGTTGTTATTTTTTTCTCCATCTACACTGTGTCTTATGTCTTCAAAACCACCAGGATTTGACGGCTGCTAAATGATCAGAATAATA
>JAUZNJ010012253.1:0-17774 GCA_034780135.1 Jordanella pulchra
TATACATATATATATTCTACACACTGCAAATGAATTTCCCTGCCTGCCCCCATTTAGATTAAAGTTCTGTCAGATCAGCATGCTGCTGACAAATTGTCCCTTAAAGCCAAGTGGCACAATGTGAATTTTAATCACAGCTGGCCAGTGTACAGCTTTAGGCCACAGACACGGTTCTCATTATAACCTTCTATATCATTTTGAATTTGCCACCAATAATGTAGTATACTCTCATGTTAATATATAAAAAATGACCAAAATGTTAAAGAAATGTATAGATATGTGTTTCCAATTGTCATTTTCTACCACACTATAGCAGTGGGAGAATGAGTCACAGAGCAATGGTTAGCTGCTCCCATTCTAAGGGCAGAAGTAGGCCAAGGGAAGAATTAGGGTTAAAGGCTCCTATGAGAGGCTGTATGTGTGGACGGGAATGTGTGTTCATGCAGTCAACTGCGTGTGTTATCTCACTCTCACAGTACGACATGACACTATGTCAAATAAATGATTATGAATTACTTTAACCATCCACTGAACTGAGTGAGTAAACAGTTTTACCACACAGAAAAATCCCATGAGAATATTTGCTCCACTTTTGATTCACTAAAAGTGTTTACAGTGCCCTTAACATTCAAGGTAACCAAGATAAAAACATGTAAAAAGTCCCAACATAAATACCTTTTAAGAGAAGCAAAACGTCCCTATGCAAATTGTACAGAAATTTTACCTCAATTTGTTTTTACATAGTATGTTAGTAAAAAAGGAGGTTTTCACAAACTTCTTTGCTGATTAAAATGGCAAAAATCTTCTCAAGAAACATTTGATTAGACAATGCATAGTGTGGATCTTTAACAATTCCACTAAACATCTGTCCAGTTAGTCAAGAATCAATGTCTGTTTACCACAAAGGTATTCTATTTGACAAATTACTGTGAATCGTTGTAATATACAGTAAATGCCTTTTAACACAAAGTATTTATGAATCACTGCCTCTTTGTTTTCTTGTGTGTCTGTCTGAGTTGGCTTCAGCAGAAGGCTGCTCATACCGAGCCTGGTTAGGTTGGCAGTTTCCTCCTGTTAAAATGGATTGGTCAATGACAAGCAACTGCCCACTGTCATTACACGCTCATCCAGAAGCAGTGAGTCCTGCAGAGTCAGTAGCCATGTTTCCATCCAAGTAAAATTCAAATTTTAAGCAAACCTTTGAAAGTTTAAAAAAAGGAGATGTGTTTCCATTTCATTTGAAGTGAATTAACCAATCACCTCAAAGCGTAATGTCATCAGACATCATAGTAAACAGGAAGTAGTGGAATGCACCACAGATAAGTAATGGAGGAAAGTTTTAATGAATTTCTTCCTTTCAGGCAAGTTTTTCCTATGTCTATATGTCAGCTAGTATTGGGGATGTTGCTTCCAGCCATGTTTACGTGCATAATAGGAACATCTGGGAAGACGTCGACAGAGGAAACAGCTCATCATTGTGGCTATAAACGAGAGATGAAGGAGTAAGGAGAGTTTAGAAAATCCTCACCAGATATGATTCTTTTTTAATGACAGCAATCACTTTCACCTATTTCCTCACTTATTAAGAGAAGCTCACACCTGTGCTATTTGAATGGCATTGCTTCATGTGTTAATCATTTTGAAGAGAAATAAATATCTGTGTCAGGCTGTATTTGTAACTAACAAAACCAGGGAGCCACTGACTGCTAATCAAAGGCTCTCTGATCTACTTCATAAAGTTAAAATGAAAAGATCATTTCATCCACATACTTGTGTGTCATTGTTATTGGCATATTAATGGGGGCACAAGCTGTGATTTTGAGAAAAAAAATCCTCTAACAGCTATTTTTGTTTCCTGAGTTAATAAGTGTAGTTAAATTATTGTTTGGATTTTATTTTCAACCTTTCACAATGTAAGACTTGCTTTGGCATGAATGAACAATTAATGTTTTGCAAAAGCAGACAAAGTAATTGATGGAGTTTGTTTTAGTTTAATTTCTATTCAAACAGTACCTCCTTTAAGATTGTACTCCTTTTAACTATTTGAAAGCTGAAATTCAACTTGTGTTTCTTTTTTAAAGCACCTTTTAAAGAAATGTTTCAAATTCGAAAACTAGAGGCGTCTGAACTTATTTCTAATAGGAAAATTACCAACTCACATTTCAAAATTTGATCAAAGCTTAGGTGCATTTCCTTTTGTATCCTGTGTAATATCTGATATACCTAAAGACATTTAAAAACCACAAGGCTCTTGGTCTCTTGGTCAACAGTAGACTGCATGTTTACCCAGGAGCGAGATGATGGGTGAGTTGTGAATTGTAGGCCATGTTTCATTAGTTCAGGGTGAGTGGGACGGGATTTAATGTGATGTACACTCAGCATGGGACAATTAGGGAAGTAAACACAAGTAAACACACACAGCTGTTGTGGGATTGTAGCTGACTGAATTAGAAACATTGAGAGAAATGGGTTAGTGTCCTGCAGGGGTCTAACAGCAAACTCAGAAACAGGCTCCTTGGACCAGTTCCAGTCTTCATTAAAGGAAAGCAACTTGCAGTCTCTATGTGCAACTATCGATTCAGTTCTTAGCTGTTCCAGGCTATAAATCGTTTCTGAAAACTGAAGGCGAGATGTTCTGTATAATGGTGTTAACTGTTGGTTTTAAAAATGAGTATAATATTGACAGTGTTATAAAACCTGAAAACATTAGAGTTTGCTTAACTCTCTGTGGACAGAGTTCAACATGATATTCTTTTTCTTATTACCTCAAGAAGAAGTACCTCACTAGCAAACACAGCATGATGATGTTTTGAATGGAAAACTTTGATAAAAAAAGAACCCCAAATGGATTTGCATCATTTAAGGCAGAAGATAAAAGCAACTGAGGCAAATCTTTTTTGTAGTTGTGATAAAGTTAGTTAATATGCTTATTTAAGTCATTATCTCCATGTACACCCTTAAGAAATACATACATACATAGATGCAAAGATACATAGATCTAAAAACAGGAATAATATTTCTGAATACAGTCAACAAACTGGACAAAAACAAATGATGATAAAAAAATGCAGAGAGGCACTGAAAAATCAGTCTGGTCTGCAGCCTACAGATTTTCTGCATGATTGGATCAAATTTCCTGCAGATGCATCGAGACACTACTGTAGAAAAATGTAAAGACGTGTATGTTAGATCTTAGAGGATATTTTCAAAAATAGGATATCATCTTCTAATATTTCATCTTAGATTGGAAGGAGAAGAGTGATATATGTGACAGGACAACCCACACAACATGAGTTTGTCTGGCCATCCAGAGTATATGGTTCACCGGAAAATGACAAAGTTGATTTCCACAACAGAAAAAAACAAAACATTTTCTTGATATTAAAAGGTTATGATGACAACTGCAAAACTATTTGGTGAAAAAAGTAAGGTTAGAAATAAGAAGTTGCACACCTTGCTGGGAGATTATAAGGAACAACAAGAAAAAAACACAAATGATGTTTTTCTGGGTTGGACCTGACAGTTAAAACTATAACACTAAAAAGATTTCTTAGGAGATCAAAAATTAAAAGACAACCATCAACAGATTAGTTCAAAAATCAGTCTGAGTGAAAAAGAAATGACTGAGAAGCCAAACTGTGATAAAGAGAAAATAGCAATTCAGGAATGAAGGAACAATCTATTTCTGTAAATACTGGGACTTTACTTTAAACCATATCTAAAAATCTAACTTCTATCTAATAACAATAATAATAACAATAATGATCAAATCTGTAATTTTTTGATTAATTGTTGAATATTGTAATGTATCTTATTTTTGAACAATAAGATACAACACAATTTTGTTTATAAAGAAGAGGTTAGATCAAAATGGAAAAAAGATTGTAAATATGTTTAGTTAAGAAAGGGATTGCTGCAAAATCACCAGATGTAATCAACTGGTTTCCTTTAAAAGAAGGAGCCAGACAGACAGACACACAAATTTGTGAGTTTTTTTGTCCTTGTAAAATGCATTGAGCCTCGAACTAAGAGCAACAAGCCGATTAGCTAATTATCCTATTTTTGTGACTTACTGTTCAGCGATGATGTAACCTTCCTCCACGGGGCTGCATCTAACACCTGCCACCTTCACGTTGTCCACCATGTCTGAGAAAGCAAGACCAAGGTTTGTACCATGGATGGTCACCAGAGTGCCCCCGTCTGGGGGTCCAGCCACTGGAGTCACCTAAAGGACACAAAAGACACTGAGCATTATTTTAATGAACCTTCACACATTACTAAATACATGTTTTTGTAAATGCTTAATACCTTGCATATGTTCCTGACTTACAAAGCTCTCCTTACTTCTTAATATACAGAATGATAAATTTATGGAAAAAAACTGACTAACAAGGCTGGTCTGAACGGGAGCCAGAATTTTAGGTTTGGAAGTACAAGTTTTTTTTTGTAAGCGGTACTTTAGCCAGAATTAGCTTGACAAATACCTTTTGGATCCCTCTAAAGGATGTTGGCTCATTAGACCTCAACGCTACTGGTCTAAACTGAATAATTCACAATATAAATCTTCACTTTGGAAACTCAGTCTTACCATAGTGACTTTGCTTCAATTTATTTTCACTCAGAAAATACATTATGATGCCAGGGTTTGGTTGTCCAAAGGTTAGTATTTTTATTAGTATCTCTAGTTAGCGTTTCTGCCTGTCTTATGCTCTATCTGTCTCACATTATTTTTTGTTTCAGACATGTAAGTGAATATAGGTGGTGAGGCAAAACACATCCGAAAATGGTTTGGCAAAATGATGACATACTTCCCCTTTGAAAGTAAAACACTAAGCACTGAGTGATTGTTTTTATCAAGAATGTATTGTTGACATCTTTTTAATTGTTTCTACAAATGAAGATAGATTGATAAAATGCTGCTTCTCCAAATATTGACCTTACTCTCATCTCACTCCAAACTGAATGAAAACAACAACAACAACCAGTTATTAAGATTCCTTTTCCTGAACACTAATAAAATAAAATACAATTCACAAGAAATAAAAGTAATTAACAGCACCCTGGATAAATGCTTGATCAGCATCTACTCCTGTTATCATTAATGGCTTATCTAACAAGGGGCAATATTAATGGCTACTGCAGACCACCAACTCATAAACTGCAATATGGATTCCCAGCATGACCTTGGCACAGTGTGGCAAAGTGCCTTCTGTGCTGCAGAACCAGATTAAGAACTCCACTTGGCGTTCACCCAGCCCTTTAAAAAACAAACAAGAAAGAGTGACTGAGAAAAAGGAGCAAGATAAAGAAAAAAAACACAAGGCAGTGGAAATACTGTTTGACAGAGAGGGAAAGTGTAAACAAAGACCAAACAAAAACTAAGAAAAAGACGAGTTGTACGGAGGGGATGTAGCTCGACTATGTGTAGCTCCAAGCGCAATGTAAACAATCAATATGTTATTACTGGCCATTCATCCGAAAACAAAAAACTAACACATAGTTTTAGCCGGTCCCCACTCTCCCTGGTACACCCACTACATCTTTGTGGCTTCCCTGTGGGACGCCACTGTTGTAATCTAGTTACAAAGGACATTAATTGCTCTGGATGTAGAGTAACAGTGTCACTGCATTGCCTCAGGCCTCTCAACACATTAATCTTTTACCAAAGCTTGGACAGAAGGTGGGAGAAACAACATGGCTAAATATATCCATGTCATCTTTTCAAGTAGACTTAGTGAGGGTTATGCAAGCATTATAGTGGCCAGAGAAAACAGACTGAGCTCTGGGGTTAGGTGGGTGGTGTGGACGGTTAGTGATGCCACTGTTCTGTCCCACAGGCCAAGATGGGTGACCGGTCTGACAGACTTTGTTTTGTTGCATCAAGATGGGCATGCAAAAAGCTTGAGAGACATTCTTCCTACCCTCCAGTTTGAAATGGAGCCTTTCATATAGTGGAAAAAGCAAAGTAAGTCTAATCCATGCATGAAACTGATTTGACTGATCTCCCCATTGGCAGACAGAGCCTTGATTCATCAGGATCACAGAAAATCAGCCACTTCAAAGGCGCACGCCACCAGTGTCTTCAGGCTGCAAGGCTTTTTGTCTCAGCATTTGTTGTATACAAAAAGGGGATAAATCTATAATGGATCCTTTCTGTACATGAGACTCTGATTTGATTGACTATAAATTTGATTCTATTTGGTTTTAAAAGGAAGGAATATATTGAGATTATAATCTGTTTGGCAGCGTCATTTCTGAATCTAATGGTTTATTTTATTACATTGTCGACAGTACCTACAGTAGTTTGGAACATTTCCTCATTTACCTTACAACCATGTACATCTTTTTTCATTTTACTTGGGCTTTATATGACAAACCAGCTCAAAGGACAATTGTAAGGTAGATGGAAAATTATACAGGGTCCACTTACTTTCTTACTTACTTTAAATTAATATCTATTCAATTCATTCCAGTTTGTTTATATAGCACCATTTCACAACAGATGTCATCTCAAGGCACTTTACAAAGAATTCAATCAGATCACACAGTCAGATTGGTCAAAAAAGGTTCTATCTAAGGCAAACCAGCTGATTGCATCAACTCATTGACTCGACAGCAATCCCTCCCACCAAGCATAGATGTAGCCACAGTGGAGAGAAAAAACTCACTTTTAACAGGAAAAAACCTCCAGCAGAACAAGGCTCAGTGTAAGTGGCCATTTACCGAGGCCTTTGTTTCAGCATTTCTTGTATACAAAAAGGGGCTAAATATCAGTACTGCGGTGTCATAAATTAATACTTTGTAGAACTATGTTACAACTAGAATACCTTCTTGCATACATCCTTTTCAGCATTGCTCATTTTAACTTTTTATTTCCCAATTCCTCTGTGCAAAAAGCTCAAGCAGTTTGGATTGTTTCTGGACTGACTGACTTAAGGTTGGACAGAATTGTTTCTCAATTTTCAATCGTATTTTAATCTGAACCTGATCGGACAACACAAAACATTTGAAGATGTTTACGAAATCCCTCTATATCCACTCCGACTTTTCAGGATAGTATGTTTATAGTCTTTTGCCATGTTGAAGATAAAGTGACATTTTTTGTTTTTTTTTCCTGCCAAACAGTTTAGGTAGCAGATCATAACTTAGCCAGTCTGCAGTTGTGACCTGCTTTCCTTCTTTTAAGGAATACACTAAAAAGATCTTTAAACCTTTTTTTTTTAAATCTATGCTTTCTTTTGAATTCTCCAGAAATTCTTCCCTGACCTTTCTGCTGTGTGTCTTCATAATGTTATTTCTTCACAAATGTCCTCAAAAGTCCTTTTAACTAACTAACTACTCCCACATGTTTGTGATGTATCTCACCTGAAAGCCAAGACTGTTTAGTTTCTTAAAATAGGTGTACCAACTCTTTAAGTTTTCCGCAACTTGAGTTATGCAACTTCAAACATGTGCAAACAATTTGTTACAAAATGTTGGACAGTTTGAGGCGTACGAATCTCTTTTCAAGGTACTGTACCTGAGGTAAGGTAACATGGGGTTTCTTCCTCCAAACGCCAACTTACATGTTTGTCTTCCATGCAGACTTTTAGAGGAAGCCTCATTGGACTTGCATGCACTCCTTGTTGCCCTTATTCCCTTCTCTCCCACCCAGTGCTGCCATTCCTCGCTCCCTGTGTAATCCTTTTACCAGCACCACCATTGTAACCCTGTCAATGGAGGGTAATTCCCAACAAACAGCAAGCCTGCTTACACACTGCTCTCTCTGCTTCCTATTAGTTCACTTTCTCTAGTCTAATTCATCTCCTTTGAACACAGGGAATCAGATTGTTGGCCTCCAATTTCCTTTGACATTCCATTGTAATTTGCCCAAAAGCATAATGCCAAGAGATTGTCTAAAGTGAATAAAGACGCTTTTAAATCCTCAACAAAGAAAACATTTTAAAAGAAATACGTTTAGGAAGCTATACATAAAAGTTGGAAGGAGTAAGAAACAGCCTTCTGATGTGAACAGCCTGGGGCTGTCTGTCAGTGTGGTCTTGACGTATTAAGCTGAAGTAATTGTAGGAAAAGATGTGCTGATGCAGCTATGGATAAACTCAGTGTACATAGTAGAGAGTGATACACCACTCCAAGGGCCTCCAGGCCATGCAAGCCAGACATGTCATTGCAGCAACACTTGCTGAATTCACCAAGAAAATTCAGGAATATCATTTAATCATTACATCTATCATTTAAAAGTTAGCATATCAGCACTTTTTCTCATGGTTCAGTTATTTGAAAAACACACATTTCTCAGCTCTTTTCTTTAACGTGTTTCCACTCCTTTTACCGTATGTTTAGCTTTAGAAATACAATCAAATTTGACACAGTTTAAAGCTTGCAGCTAATCTAATTGTCTTTAGCTTCTACTCAGACTAATTTGAGCGTGTCACGTTTAATTGTGAGTAGAGCTTAATGGGGTTGATAAAACAGTGCTGGTCACTTTTTCCTCGGCAAACGGCATCCTAAATTCTTTATGGGGTCTTAAATGTCTAGTAGAAGAGCTAAGAGATATGGAGTGGAAAAAGACAAGGCTTTAAGTGCATGTGTGTGTATGGGGAGGTTGCAGAACCAGTTTTGATCTATTAGAGGACCTACATACAGCTCCAGTCACATTAATTGGTACACCTGTTAAATATGCAGAGAAAGCCCTCCACCCTTTAAAGTTCAGAAAAAACCCTAACATTACTTTAGGTACATTTAGTCGGTATGATTACGACTATTTTTTCACATTGAAATATTTGTCTCTCTGGAGAAACAAATATTGCTTTGCCAATGACATAGCAGAAAGTCCTCATCTATTCCAATCACAAGGTTGGACTAAACAGAGAGGCGTATTTACATACAAACAATCCTTCTAAATTGTTTGTAATTTATAACTGAGAAAAAATAGACACAGATCTCTGCCGGGTGAACTATTCGTTTGGTAATTTGGTCCTTTATTTGGTTTAAGACTCAATGCCGATCCATTTTTAGTTTGCAGGTCAAATCTACTAGAATTTTATTTGGGTTGTATTCACACTAGAAAGGTCCTTTAGGATGCCTGTTTTCATCCGGACCAAAAGTAGACCTTATCTTGTTCATTTGGTCCTGCTTGTATTCAAATTGTTGTTTTTGAAAATGGACGATACCTCACAGCAAAGCCAGGAGTGTGAAAATCGTTGCTTCCCTTTGTCTAAAAATAACTGTGGCAGGACAGAGCACAAGCCCCTTTTTTGGCATATTTATGCCATTATTACCGATAGATCGGATTGGATCGGTTCCGAGGCCAGTTTGCATTCATACCAGAATCTAACTGCACCACGTAACTTTTGGAAGCAGACCAAGACCACCTAAAAAAGGAGCTCTCGGTCTGGTTGTTTGGTCTGGATCATAGCTCACTAGCCTTTATTTAAAACAGCACAAAAAAGTCTGGTCACAAGCTCTGGTTTGTTTAAAGTAGAGATTCACAGGTAAAAAATGAACATAGACTTAAATCATTACCAGCTGCTGCGTGTGCCCTGCACTATGATGTAATCAGCGTTGTAACTAAAGCCAACAGATCGATGTTACTGCACTACAGTGTATATTATCAATAAAAATAGAAATGACTGAATCCGAATGCTTGATTGACGTCACTATTTTGAAATCTGATGCAGATTCGAGTATCGGATCGCTGCATTTCTAGGAGTGTCCCGCACTCGTGGCAATATTTGTAAGATAAACAAACCCACAGGGTTGCAGCTCATCTACCATAATCAAAATAAGCATGATGTTCTCTTTCACATCATGACCCGTTTGTTTCATCCCAACCAACCTGCAATGTTTGTTTCAGAAAAGCCCTTGTTTAATTCCATCTCATTAAATGAAGAGGTTTCCATTTAGCAGCCTCCACACATTTTGTTTGTGATTATAGGACAGATATGTTTTTTTTCTTCACGTATGTCCCACAAAAGAAAAAAACAGTTCACACTGCTATAGAGAAAATGAGGGTAGACGAGGCTACCTTTCGCAGTGGACCTGCAACAGTGAGCTTTAGAGATTTTATAATACCTGAATCATCTTCATAGTGTTAACTGGTGAGAAAAATATATCTTTATACAGCTTAGAGGACAACGACCAAAGGAAAACGACCTGGAGGTCATTGAACACATATTTAATTGATAATTTATTGATAGTAGACAAAGTTAAAAAAAAAAAAAACAAGAGTATGCAATTCATTTGCATTCATTTAAAGGGAATTGTAAGATACCAATATTTTTTGCCACCAATGATTCACTTACAAATAATCAATTCCTCACACAGAATCTTTACCTAATGAATAAATATACTTAAATTAAAGGTTAAGAACCAGAATTATGATGCCTAAATGAAAAAAAGAAAAAATAGACATGTAGGCCTATACATTTATTCATTTTTTATTATTATTATTTTTTTGCTGTGCAAAACACAAACAACAACCCTGAAAAACACTGGATGAAGCAAAAAGAAAAGAAAATCTGAATTTGACATTTTTCCTTCCTAAGGCTACAGACCAACGTTTATGCAACCTGTCACTGGGAGGCAGGGCAGCCTCCTCACTCTGCTGTAAACTCACAAAGAAGCCATGGTCAAAGCCTACTGAGCAGACACCCTTTATGTGCCTGTCTAACTCCCAGCATCATTTGATGTTGTTCCCACTGCTGTTAGTGGGAGCTTACATCTCTTTAATATTAATGGACCATGGTGGGAGGCACCCTGGTACTTAATAGAAACATTAATTATTTAAAAGGTCTATCTTGTTTTAGGCGCATCTACTAATGTGATAGTATGTATACAAATCAGCTCATGATGGGGCTTTGGTGCATACAATCAAAACCAAATTTATTAATAAATTCAGCCCACCAGGGGGTGATGTCTGCATCTTAAAGAAACTGTAATCAATGAGAGACAAGAGGGGGGTTCAGGGTGGAGTAAACTTCACTACCAATGAAAAGGAAAAAAATAGAAAATCAGTGTGTCTGTGTTTGAAGTACACGCTCAGGCTGAGTTGGTTTTGCACCCTACAGTCACAAAGAAATCTGACTTCAGTCATTCTGATTTCACTCAAAGCAGCCCTCCCCATAGTTTCATGGCTCTCTTCCCAAAAACCTCAAAGAGAGACCCACCAGTCAAACGAATAGTTTCTTTAAAAAAACACACCAAATTCAATTTTTACAACATCCACCATGAAATCAGGTTGTGATTTTGTAATGATATCCAGGTAAAATGATCAAAACCTTGACATTTTAAATCACCCTTTGGCTAAGACGTCGATCCCCCGTAAACTTTTAAACAAATCGCAAAGAAAATGTGTTATATTTCCTTAGTTGCTTATTGATTTTTGAATTCTCTCTAATAACCTTAAGTCAGTCAGGCTTTCTCAACAAGGGATATTCTCTGTAAATATTTGTGCCATGTTAACATGGAAACAATTATTGGAAATATTTTACGTTGACACATGCCAGCAAAGAAACAGCTTTAATCAATAGACCATTGAATAACACCTGAATCCAACAGTCCCACATTTCTGCACTAGCAACCTTATTTGAAATGTACATGTAATTGTGCAAATCTGATTTATCTTTAAATCATAATCATAAAATATACTAACTTTGCCTTTCATGTTAATAATACATTCAAAAAATCAACATCTTTATTAACTTTCATCTGAATGTAAACAACAATAATTTTCTCAATTAAAGCAAATCTTAGAATCCTTTTGGATTATGAGTATGACTTGAGAGTAGAAACTATGTTTCCCCGCAAGGTATTTAAGTCCAGTCTAAAGCCTCTAATGACGGACATTATAATCCAATATTGAATGCATGCAACATGCAGCAGTAATGGATGTTACCAGTTCAAATCATGCAATGCTTTGTTCTCAGAAGTTTGACTTAACTAAAGCACTGCTGTAAACAACAGAGAATTCTTCAGAATATTAATAATCAGTTACATAAAAGAAAAAATTAAAAGAAGACAGAAAACGGGACTGAAGTGTGGTTGGAGGGCAAAATCCTTGGAAATAAAGTAGATGTTTAATCATTTTTACTCAAAGAAAAAGCCAAGATTAGCAAATCAATTAACCATCTTGTTAACTTACGTTTTTAATTGGCCACAGTTTGATTTGAGTATGTGGTGGCGAGGTAGGAAGTTGAATAAATCTATGTGGAGGCAGAGAGGTCTGGTGGGTTAACCACAAAGCACTGGTGTGTTACCAAGCCTAATTAAACAGTCGGTCCCTACTGGCCTGACTCCTCAGTGACAGCGAATGCGCCACTGTGGAGGGGAATGTGGCCTCAGCAAGCAAGGGCCCAATTATGGAAAAGTGTAAACTGCTTCCAGATCATGACCCAGGTGTTGTTGAGGTAGAGGATATTGTTGTAATAGGTGGAGCTTTTGACGTCTGAGGAGGGAGGAGAAGGACGTAAGAATAGAAATGCCATTTGTAGATATGATATATGAGTGGCAGCTCTGTCATAAAAAACCTGGCCACACTTATAAATAGTTATTTAGACTTCTGATTGCAAAGTTCTGTTGCCAACCATTTCCCTGTATCAAAGTTACTTTCAAAGACCCGTTTTAACCTTGTAGAAAGACAAAAAGAGAGAGAGAAAAAAATTAAATCTATAAGGAGTCATCTGTACCGACTGCAAAAAGACAAAGCAGATGTCAAAACAACAGCCCTTTAAAACTGAATTTCTCTGTCTCTGTTATGTGCGAGTTCTCTCCCACTTTGCCCTTGCCAAAATCGTGAAGGTGAAGTTAACTTTGAGCATGACACATTCAACCACATAAACAATTAGGTGCATATTTCTTCCTCACAATTAGATAAAGTCAGACAAAAGGCTGTCAGACACCAAGCATTTAAAGATCTTGTAGCAGGTGCAGAACTGCTGTGAGGAACTAAGTTAATGTTTGTCCTTATTCATGCTGGGTCCAGACTAAACAGGAGAAGAATAGAATATCTGAAAGTTACTTACAAAGTAATTTGGACATTTCAGAGGTCACTAGTTCCTCATTTTCTGTTGTGAAGTAAAACTCACTGCTGTCTTCAAAGATTAAGAAAGCGAAGCCCATTTAAAGCACAATAGTTCTTTTTATTACCTAATGTGCTTTCTAAAATAAAAAAACAACAGTAGTATTAACTGTGCATAAAATTACTAATCTACTCAGGAAATTCCTATAGATAGAGTACTAGTTGGTAAAGGGCTTTGGAAACCTTGATGCTAATTAAATTTACATTTTATCTACATAAAACTGCAAATTTCAGTGTATTTTATTATGATTTTGATTCATCAGTAGAGGTTGGGTTGAAGGTTCAACAAACCAGAAGGGCAACTACCCTAAACATGCAGCAACTAAGTGGCCATAGTTCAGCCCTAAATCCAAGAAGGTACCTTTGGCATGATGGGAGAATTTAAAGGCTGCTTTGTCTATCTGACTTAGCTTGATTTGTTGTGCAAAGGAAATATTTAAATCTCTAGTTAAGCAAAAAGGATATAATCATATATCCCATAAACATTTCAAGTTGTTTGCCAAAGGAGCTGAAGGAACTGAGGGGTTGAATGCATGCCATACTTACAACATTAGATTGTTATATGTGTAGAAATGTGAAAACCATCAAATGATTTTTACTTTATAATGATGCAGTGTTCTGTGTCCATCTATCAAATAAATTATCACAAAAAATGAAATATGTGGCTGAAAAAGGTTAACTTTTGAACTGCTTACTGCTTTTGCAAAGCATCTAAATGTCACACTAAAGCAGATGATGATCTTCAATGATGAAAGATGAAGGTCCAAAGGTCCAGGTTGCAGTAGAAGAAGACTAACAGACTGACTGTGGAATTATCCCAGTGGGCAGGCAAGAGGGACAGAATGCAGATTATCAGTGCAAACCTCAGTGATGCGTGGGTTGGTACACTTCACATTCTTGGTGGACAGGTTCAGCCAGCGAGTGGTGTAAGGGTTGATGAGAGGGCAGTGATGTCGCAGCGTGCACCTTCCCTCTCCGCTGCACCAGCCGCATTGGAACTTCCTGTCTGCCTTCAGGCACATGCCACAGCTGTCCCGCTGTGCTGCACACTTGTACAGATGCACTGGGGGATAAAGCAAGGAACACAGTATATAATGTAACAGGTTAGTATTTTTTTTCGTGTTATTTTAAGCAAAGCTGACAGCGTGCAGGCTCTTTTTCTCTAATGCAACAATTTAAAAAATAACTCATAAAAACAGTTGGAAGTGAATGTGCTAATTTCTACTTTGATTTCTAAAAACATACACTGTTCTTACCTTGTATATTCTCTGGGTTGTCAATAATAAAGTTGCCATTCCACACCACTGAAAAATCCACAGGCAGCTCACTGATCCTCATCCCCTCGTACAGATACTGGAGGCCAGAGGCAGCGAAGCAGAGACAGAAAGAGACGGAAGTGAAGATCACAATGGAAGCGAGACAATAAAGAAGGGAAGATTTCAATGGGAGGTCTGGGGATTGGAATCCCTGTGGGTTCTTGTATAGAAGCTGCAGCAATATGTCCTTCCTATGTTACAGCAAACTTACATCATCTCAATCACTGAGCTAACACACAGGAACCTCCTAAATATAAAAAAAAATGGGTGAGTTAAAAACACTGAACTTTTCTTTGGTTCTGTCTTTTGCAATTACCTCAGCTGCATTAATCATGTCTGCTTTGAATAAACAGGCACAGAAACACAAGCACATGCAGTGTGCAGCTATTTGGTATAGGGGTATGTTTTACAGGAAGTAATATTTGGTATTCTTGCCTAAACACTGGTAGAGGTTGGTCAAAGTCAACAGGGATGCAAACAACCAGAAACATTCATTGACCTTCTCAAAATTTTGGATTATTGGAAGATTCAGCAAAATTCATGAAACCACCTCAGTTTAAAAAAGATAGTTGGTCAAATAGTTTGCTCCAAAAATCAGTAATAAATTCAACATACAGTATTTCTTAAAACTCTGGTTGTGCTCATAAACAATAAACTTGTTTATGTGAAAATAAATTGAGAATTTAAAGGAAGGTGTGCTCCCAAAAAACACTACAAATCAAGTCTAATGCATTTAGATAAAGGTCACCGACATTTTTTTATACATTTATTAATTTAACACTTGTTTAAAACTTTTACATCTCAGCATCTAGATTAAACTAAAAATAAAATTTCGTTTGTAAAAGTAGTAAAACTCAACCCACTGTGATGCCACTGCACTACAAAAAATGTTGACATTGATGTAATTGAACTGGAGCCCGACTAAGAAGGTCTGATATTATTTTTAAAGCCTTTGCTATCTGTTGATCCTAAATTAAAACATAAAAACTTTTACAAATCTTTATATCTGATCTGTTCCGCCTCTACTTTTTTCCTGGTTAAAGGAAGGAAAACTTCACTTAAGTTTTATTTGCTGTTTGAGGACATTTGCAGTTTGTATTCTAAAAGTTTTAAGGATATTGCTTTTCTTATGAAACCAAAAATCCAATTTTGAACAAGTCATATAAATTAGGTTAGGCTTCAAATGTTAAAATGTTTGTCTGTTAACTCTGAAATCCTAATTACTTACACTACACTAAATGAACTGGAAGGACAGAACCTGAAGACATCTACAGATTTTACAGGACAGTGGAGCGATGCCTCTGTTTAACTAATTTATTTCCAAAACAAAACAAAGTATGTAAGTGTATAAGTAAGTATGTATGTAAGTATATAAGTAAGTGAATTATTAACAAATTTCCATGCAATCTGTGTGATGTAAACAACTCCGGTCTTTGCAGATACAAAGCCATTTGCTTTGTCTGCATTATACATAAATCCTTATACGTAAATATGTGAACGCTGCCCCTGTTAGCATGCTAAGTAATTCGTTTAATTGTCAGAAAATTACAGCAACATGTTGAAACATTATTTGTTTCCTTGCACCATTTCAGGAGGAGATCCTTTTATATCAGTATTCAAAGAAAATGCAAACAGGTTTGCACATATTTTGCATCAGAGATACCACAGAATGGACAATCTACAGAGAAACAAATAATTCAACTACAATACAAGCCAATACAAATGGCAGCAAACGTCTCTCAGCCTACCGAGCTATTCTGGCACTGAACGCTGGAGCTGTTAAAGCGGAGGGCTGTAACTCGATGGCTGACCCCCTGGATGTGGAGGACACATTCATAGCCTCGCTGGCCAGACTGAGGCTGTGGCAGGTTCTTGGCCTTTAGGGTGATTGGCTTCACCTCTCCTGCTGGGATCAGAATCTCCTCAGAGGGCACCAGCTGGGGACAGTCCTGGGGGGAGCAGAGAGCAGCAGAGTGTCAGCAAAAGAGAAAGAGGAAATTGCATTTTGGTGTGAAGGTCACCGGCAAGGAGAGAGATAAAATACAGTCATGTGGACATCATGAATAAGAATAAATAAATTAAAAGTAAAGATTGGAGCAGAGGTGGGGTGTCATCATTACAGTTTAAAGAAGTAGCTCTACAATCAAACTCTTTAGAGCCAAAACTGGGGATGTTTCAAGCTGCTTCCATCTCACAAGACTGACATGGTCAGAGTGACATTGTTAAGACTTGTTAAGCTCAGTCGCTCTGGGGATAATGGACTGTTAATTGCTGTTGCAGAGAACAAGAGCTCTGAATGAGAGGCAGCATTTTGGAAAAATAGAGGAGCTCCAATGGCTGTCTTTCTGAAGACATGCCCAGAGGCTGACAGAGAGCTGAAACGCAGAGAGGGATGCAAGCAGAAGGAAACCGAGACAGACTCTGTGTGTGGAGACGACACTAAAAAACTGGATTTATCCTCTTTTGTGGGCGAGTTTTGCACCAACCTCTGAGGTGTTGACTCGTCCCTCTTGGAAGGAGCAGCTGGACGGGTCATGGGTACACAAGTTGCGGTATTTGCACCAGTGACAACGGAAGGCGCTGTTCACACATGACAGACACCTAAGTGAAGAGAAAAAAAACACACACATGGACAACTGGTTAGCAGTTCACAGTCAAGAAGGGAAGGGGGGTTTGCCAAAATGGGGGAAGTGCCACAAAGGAAATGAGTTCATGTCCCAAGTAGACGCATGCTGTTTATGCTCCCCTTTTCCCTGGCACAGTAACCGATCACTGCAGGACCCAGATCTGCCTGCATATATTTAGTGCTGCCATACATCGACGCCAGACTTAATTTGAGTCCTTATAACCACAATCAGAAGGGGAGCAGCTGAGATGGAGGAAGAAACGTCAGATGATGACGACAAACAAAACCTCGGCTCAGCTTGATCCTGCAATTACCATTAGCCCTGCATTGTTCGACTGGTTATGCTATAGCATTTGGACACGCATTTCTGAGTGTGTTTGGATCATATGGAAGGTCAACGGTGGAACAATTCAACAAGTTACAAAAAAAAAACAATGAAAGGAATGCAGTGAATAAACTAGTAAATGTTGGGATCCGGAGTCTGTCTGCCATCTTTCCTCCAGCAGAGTGCGCCCTGATTCTCCTGGGCTGGAGCCCTCAACACACCTGAGGGTCATCAGCTCATCAGAAGAGACGCCACTACTTAAGCAGCTGCCAGACCTTGCTTCGACGCCGCAGTGTTAACTAACCTACTGACTTCGTTTGGTTAGCCTCCTAAGCCTCTGAGATCTGTCTCCTGTCGCCAGTCTGTGCTGAGACTAATCTGCCTCTGTTTCTCCTCCTAGGAAACCTGACTCTTGCCTGAAGCTCTGTG
>JAUZNJ010012264.1:7754-42455 GCA_034780135.1 Jordanella pulchra
TTAGTCCAACATTCTCCTTGACGCAGAAAGTCAAGTTCTCTGTTATGAACTTTTATCTGTCTGTACAGACAGAAGCTGACATCAATCAGCCCTTGTTTTCGTCTTCAGCTCTGCAGCAGCCCTCCCTCTGATCCCATCACACTTTACACTGAGAGCTTCAGGTTTCATTGGTATTCGCTGTCAATGACTCCTGCATTCCAGAGATTGTGTTGCATTTTTCTTCTTGTCACCATTGAAGGTATTGTATGATCAATAGCTTTGACTCATCTCAGGTGTATAAAAGATAGACATTGCTTCTGCAGCTCTTGCTACCCTAGATTTCAAATTACCAGTCATAGAACTGGGAGGAAACTTTTCTTTAATCCAGGGCTGCAGCATGAATACCTGTTGTTCTGTTCCATCAGTCCTTTGCATAAACATGTGATTGATGTAGTCATTTAATGTCTGGATAAGACAAAAAGGTGGAAACTCTTGCTTTGTCTTGTCCTTAATGGTATTATTGCTCTCTGTAGTAATCTCTTTGGATTACCAGCTTCTGATTTTACTGGGCTTCTTTTTGATGCCCTGAACTGATCCTAGTTTCCATCTTCTGCTTGCAGTTTATCTCATTACCATCCCCCTCTGCTTCCTCTCTCTTCTTGCTGTCATTGCAGTGTTTTGGCTGCTGTCCCGTTGCCAAGCAGAGACCTCAACAATGGCCCCTCTCTGCCTGGGAATGCTTATTTAATCGTGGCTAACTCAGACAATGGAAACATAATGTCTCATCTCCCACCTGAAATCTTTTATAGACTCTGTGAGGCTTTGCTGAAGCTCATAGTCTCATCAACTTTCCCACATCCCGTACTGATGACCTGCCCTTTCTATATCAACCTAGAGACCATGGAATCATCTGAAATCATACTAAACACTTTTACATATACCGATACATCAGCCGGCAGGTATTTTTGGCTGATTTTACCCGGTTTTCTAAATAGCCTCAAAAAGACCCCCAACAACCTGTATCGGCCCATTTCTGCTCTTAGGTTCTAGATCCAAAGAGGGCAGATGGACACAAAAACCAATGAAAAATCTTCCCTTTTTAAGGTTTCTCTGAATTGGTCTTGCTGCTCATTTGTCTTTTTTTATACAAACATTTGAACAGCTTGCCATCAGCAGAGTAAATCCCTGGTGTTCCTTTAAACCAGCTCCCTACTGTCAGAGTTTTTAAGCTGTTTTACCCCCTGATTTTGCAGAAGTAAAAGTGCCTCAGTTTGGTTCCACATGGAGTTCAGGGAATACAGTAGTGGGCGGACAAAGCCAAGTGTGCCTGCTGCGAGTTTCTTTCTCTGGCAGTCTAAGCCGAGACAAACTGTTTGAGACGGACATGAAAGTTCAGCAGACTGCCAAACGTTGAGTCATGCTCACACTGCAGTCCCAAACAACCAGCCTCGCTTCTCTTTATCTAAAAAAATGTCTTAGATGTTTGTCACCGAAAAGAAGTTTCTGATTCAAGCTGTTGCGTTTAATTTTGTTGCCTGTTTCTTTCAGTTAATCTGCTTAGAAAATTTTCCAAATAATAGGATCAGCCTTCTGCCTTTGGTGTTTGTTGATGTTCTGGTTTGTGGATGTTGTCACTCGACCAGACTTTTTATTATTTTTTTGATTAGTTTTGATTCTGTTTTGTGACAAATTCTGAAATTAGATTGATTAGATTATTCATTTTTAGGAGGAGGGGATTTTTCTCCTCTGAGACATGAACTCCACCTAATAACTGCATGTTTGACGTCACCCACGCCGATCTGCCTCATGGACTCAGCTGCGAATGGAATGAAGAGAAACGAGTCAAGATCTGTTACTTGTGTTGCCTTCGCTGTCCTCAGTCACTCACCTGTTATTGCCTTGTGTCTTTCTCTTCAACCAGCTCCGGGCTCGGCCCTAAAAACAACCTTGTTGAGGCCTGACCCAGAGGGAGAAAGCAGCCCCCTGAAGATGGACGGCACCCAGCGGATGGAGGCTCCGGTTAAAAAGGACACGGATAGAAGACCGACGACCCCAGTGAAACCGGAGCTCTCTCGGTCCCCATGCTCTCCGGCATCACCAGCACACAGGTCAAAAAGAGGTAACATGTTGAAGCTGCCCTCATTCTCTTTGACTGTTTCTATTTGGTGTTTTTGTGAGCAAATCGACCTAAATCTGACATCCTTTTCAGTGGTGCGTCAAAGTTTTCACCTGGGTTTTTTTTCTCTGTCTGTGGAACGAAGGCTTTTTCTGTTACCATTTGACCAGAAGTTTTCGATCTTTAAATTGTATCGTAGTCAAAGATCTAAACAAATCTTAATTCAGAAGCTATTATTTTCTAAGACGTCTTGCTTTTTGTATTTTTTTACAAGCATCAAAACTGAAACACTGCTTCCTTTAAACAGTCATTCCTGCCTCTCTTCCACCAACAGGCAAGATTTAAAGCTTGAGGATTTGCTTAACCTGTACAAAAGGAATCCTGGGAAATGTTCATATCTTCTGTTATTTTTGCTATGAAAGCTCCGGGAAAAATTTATTTAAATTGTCCTTCTGATGTATGAGGAAGATCTATCTGTAAAGGTTCTGGGTCAAGCTTGGAAAAGAATCCCCTAATTCTTTTGTTAGACCTACAGTATAATAATCTCAGTGCTCCCCAGCATCCGTTAGAACTGAAGAAGCCTCTTGGACTTGGAGAAGTGAAATGTTTTCTACAAAACTTCATGTCCAGTTGCTGAACTTTCCAAGAAATCCAGCCTGTTGTGTCGAATCTGGAGCCTCTTAAGTAGAGATAGACTCAGACATTTGCTTGCTAATAGGTTTGAGCGATATCACTGTTTTAGTTGTTTTTTTTCCTTGTATCAGCAGTTTTGTTCATGCATTTAATCAGGTGCATCGTGCCGCCATCCCTCATGATCACGTAAGGCGTCCCTTCCTCTGTTTGCTCTGCAATGTTAATGTTTTTGTTAGTCTCGTTCAGAAAAAAAATATTTGTTATTTCAACTGAGAATTGTGTAACATTTGTTATTATTGTGTCATTTTTATCCTACTAATGAAGGACGAGAAGGAAATTTCATTTTTAAGAATTTCTCCTCCTAAAAAGTCGGAAGCATGTATTGGGGATTAGCCAAACATTCAATAGCAAAATTAAAAAGTATTAAAATGTTTAACAAGATCAAATGTTTTCAAGGCTCTAAAGGTTCTTACTGACAATTATTGGGAAATCTGATGCTTTATCTGAATATGATAATTCAGTGGAATTTGGATAAAACTTGAATGAATTTGGAAACAGTAAGTAAGCAGGTTATCAACATGTATAATAAACTCAAACCTAGCATTCAAGTGAAATGAACTACAGTTTAAAGAGGCTTTGTAGGCAAATACCATTTATTATTATCATGTTTAAGTCTCTAAAGTCATTGGTTAAATGGATAGAACCTGTAAAGCATTTTTCAGGTCACCACTTAAGAAATCTTCTCTTCTTAGAAGAGTATCTAAAATCTTCTTTCATTTCTTCCAATACCTTAGATTGAAATTTGCATAAAAAAGTAAAAAAAAAAAATAATAAAAAAGATTCAAAATTACATTTTGAAAATAGCAGAAAAAAAAACACTGAAATGAAACAGATATTTTTTTATTAGATGAAAAAGTTTAAAAGTTGAAGAAAAAAAAAAAAAGAGTGCCCACAGACTTGTGGAAACTTGTGAAAGTTTTTGATAGTGTGTCCCACCTGGCTTAAAGATACAAAACTGTTGCAGCAAAGAAACACTGAAAAATGCGGGTGTGGCTGTGCGCTTCACTGTGAAGTTATTCCTTTACAGAGTGAAGAACTGGGCCTGCGTCGTATTGTTTTAAGTTAAAGACAGTTGAATTATCTTTGACTGGACGCTGATAACAGAGCACTCCGCTGAAGTTAGAGCAACTCTCTTTAGGCAGTGACCACAGGCTTTCAGAGCAAAGACACAATCCAATGAAACAGCTGCAGCTTCTTTTCAGGTGGTGGAACAAAGTTTAAAATGTAACATCAGAGGATCAAGTAGCTCAACATTTTTAGGTTAAATGAAGTTAGTAAAGAAAACATCCCTAATATGAATAAATACTCTCTGTGGGGAAGTGAATGGAGCCAATCTATAATCGTGTGGGATGAGGAGTCCTATTTCAGCCAGTAAGGCCAAGGGGGCAGTTTATTTGACCTGGCAGCTGCTCTGCAGTTGTTTCTTCGGTGATATTTCTCGATTTAAACTCATCGGAACAAGTTTCAGGGTTTTTTTTTTTTTAGAATTTACGCACTTCTGCCTTCTTGTTCATATTTTACTGCAATCTTATTTTTCTTCCTCATCCACCAAAATGGAGCCTTAAGGCCTTTAATAATTAGCATAACACTGCTTAAATTATTGCTGAATTCATTTGTTCACATTTAATCCTTTATTTATGGACATGCTTGTTTACAATTGATCAAATCTAAGACTCATTATTCACTATATTCAGAAATCCCCCTCTATCCTTCATTTTTTGCCCCCATTTTTAAACTTGTTCTGTAAAGCTCATTTCTGTGGAGGTTTAGACTTTGCACTTTTTGGCTCTTTGTGACCTGATGATTAGTTCAATTAAAGGATGAAGCCTCGGGTTTAGCTGGTAGCTGCTGCCAAATATTTTAAAGAATCTGAAGCCTTTTCCTAAAACGTTCCAAGCCTTATATTTTCACCTTGCCATGTTTTTGGAAGCGTATATGTGTGTAATTTTAAAGCTACGTCCTAAACCAAGCTGTATTAGATAAGCTGTACTGTTTCTGCCACTGAAGCTTTGTGCTCTGGGAGGTGAAAATAGAGCCATGCCACTAGAACCAAGGCTGTGCTTATGGACTTTCCATCTTACTATAAATACCAAAGTAGGTCAGCGGTTGTTTCTTTGAGAGGCTGCAGAGCAGATAGCTTCTGTATTTAATGATTCAAGCTTCCCTCTGTTGGAGGAGTTCCTTTCTTTATGATGCTGAACATCTGGGCTGGGTCGACTGAGGGAGATGATGCAGCATCAAGAACCGAACCAGGTGAAGACGGCCGTTTGTGCTGCTGTTTTAAGAAGTGATTTTAAATGACCTCAATGAGTTGTGAAATAGGTGACCTTTATTTTTTACGTAGCAGGTTTAATGGTAAATGGAGAGATTTGAGTGAACTCCTAATTCTGACAAACTTCCAAGTTGCAACAGAACGACGTCTAACGTCCAAATGTTCTTCTATTCGTTTTTCAGGGCGTTTGCTCTCTAATTTGTTCAGCTTCCCATTAAACTCATTTTCCATCTGTTTTTTTTTTATTCATTTGACAGTTTGTCCACTTGTCCCTCATTCAAAAAGATCCTCATCCATGTCCTTGCATCTATTAGCTTTTCCTTCAACGCACTCATTTTGTTTGTCCATCTGTTTGAAGTTTCCATCTATCTATTTCACTCTTTCTTTCTTATATTCTATAGTTTTTATACATTCGATATTTAAAACCTGACTTTAGTAGAAATATCTATAAATCCATGAGAAGTATGAGCATACCTTTTGAAAAATAACATCACTACTACAGAGAGTACTGAATGTGGAGAAGCTGTTATACTTGATGTTAGTTTGTGGTTTGAATTTCTTTGAGTAGTTCAGCATCTTGTGTTATTTTCCCCCTGTTGTTTATAGCCGAGTGCTTCCTGTGAGAGATTTTGAATTTTAAGCGAAGGATACATGAGGTCTGAGTGTTCTCCTTCAGGCGTTAGATTTCCAATTTAAACATCCACACACATCTAGGTGACATAAATCTGCTCTTCCTGCCTCCTGCTGCAGCTCTTCTAGAGAGAAAATCACCTTCTCTGCACCATTTATTTGAAAGACGTTTTCCTCTTATGAAGAAAAATGATGGTAAATCATTACCTTCAGTACCAAATTTGGAGTTTATGGTATGTTGCCTGTTCTCTGCCTGCATTTCCTGGTAGAGACATAAAACCTCCTCCTTGTTTTCTTCAGATGAAGTTATGTGTCTGCTGTTGTTGCACGTCTGTAACAGCTATGGATGATATACTGGAAGATATAAATGACCTTTACAGAGTCGACTACATTATACATCTTAAAATTACGAGAAAAGACGATGGCAAAGTTCTTCTGGCTGCTCTGTGATTTTCTAGTTTTAGTATTAGAGGAGAATCTTAGACTTGAGCTGTTAGCTGGATATTTTCTGTTGGGAATATTCAAAATGTGTTTTTGATTGAGTTTTTTGTCATATCGCAGCTAAAACTGGTAAATCATTTTGACCTGCAGATAAACGTTAGCATGCTGCAATTGTTTCACAAATGGAAATATTAAAAGTGTAATCGTGTATATTCTGATCCTCCTTAATTGACTCCATCCCAACAAACTGCCTTCCTATCAGTAAATGAAGTTCATTCTGGGTGACATTTAGTTTAATATTAATACAGCTGTTCTATGAAGACCTCAGAGGTTTGTTGTTGCTGATGAACAAACGGCATCAAAGAGACCAGAAAAACATGGGAGGGTAAAGTTGTGGAAGCCCTTCTAATCACAGGATTAAAACATCCAAAGTTAATAAAAATGTTGCATTTAATCCAAGATCTAACTTTTGGCATCATGACAGAGACAGGTTAAGGACTAGATTTAATCAAAGGAGAATAAATCTATTCTGCGTGGAAGAGAAGCAAGAAGGTCAAATATTCACAGATGGTCATGAATAGTCATCCATGCATGTGGCACAATCCATGTATTGGGTACGGCTATTAGGGATATCCTCATCTGATATTGGTATCAGAAGAAAATGGAACAAAAGTACGTATGATTTGTGCTGATATTGTATCAGGTCAATAACTGTATCATACTCTACTCAAAGCTGCAACATCTGTATCATATCGGAAATGAAATGCGTTTTATCTGGACAGCTTTGTTATGGTGTGGATGATGGGACAAGAATAAAATCTTCACTGTGCCAATGTTGAGAGTTACTGGGGAGAAGAGTATAGCTCATAGATGAAAAGTTCTGGTAAAAACAAACTGTTAATGCAGCTAAATACTTGAGATTATATAAGGTTTATCCTTTAGCAGGGTAAGGACCCTACAAATGCAAGCAGAGCTCTTCCTTTAACCACTTGACTTGGCAAAGATGTCTCTAGCAGCAAAGCTGGTAGGGACCAGTAGCTGTAATTATAACAAGCAAAATGTGGTTCTATCGATTAATTTAAAGGGTGGGTTTCTGAAAGCACAAGCCACACTTTTAATGTGAGGGAAAGAAGGACAATGATTTATTGTTTTTCTTCCTCTTTACTATGATGCATCGCTTTATGTTTGTCCAGTGTCTCCCAATGTATCCTAAATTTTGGGGTCTGATAAGAAAAAAAAATAAGACATAAAAAGAGACGACTGTTAAGGGGATATGAGTATAGTTGTTAGACATTGTATATAAAAAGATTAAAACAGGTCATCGTATTGCTGTTGACTAATCTGCTCATGATGATGAGGATCAGAGCTTTGCTTCACCTTCCTTCTTTTCATCGTCTCTCGTCTCAGATGTTCCAAAGTCAGAGGAGAGACAGAAGCTTGCTAAAGAACGCAGAGAGGAGAAGGCCAGGTATCTAGGTAAGTGGAAGCAATGTGTGAGAGTATTGTGTGATGAGAGCTCCCCCTGGTGTTGGGGTGGAACAAGTAGCTTATTTTTTCTGCACTGGGCTGGCTGCAGATAACATGCACGTTTCACAGACGGCTTAAAGAAATAAGAGCAGGCTTGGTCTCTGCAAAAATGATAAAGATAAAATAGTTTTTATCCAAGCAGGTTCTTTAAAGCAGGAGTCTATTTTCTGCACGTTTCTGCAAGCAGCATTTGCTAATACGTTGCTGAACTCACCTTACTGTGTGTGTCACAACCTAAGATATGGTGAAATAATCCTAACATTCATATGCATGATGTAGAGAAAAGATAACACTGCGATTAAAGAAAACAAATGCTCCTTTTTAATTTGAACTGGAAGTTTAATAGTATGGTGGTCCGACACAGCTCCACTGTTTTTATTTAGCTTTAATTTGTAATGTTGTTTGGCTGAAACCACGTGGCTCCACTCTGGCCCTGCACTGCTTTGCATGATTGACAGTTGCTCCTGTCTTCTCTCATTCTTTCCTCCTACAGAAGAGCTCAGCAAGTTGCAAGGTAAGCCACTCACCTGCGTCGATGTGGTGGTGATGGCCTCTATCATTTTGAATCATTCAGTTTAATCTGAAAGTCTTCAATGGTGATTTTCAGCTGTATAAACTAGAGTTGGGTAATCCACCAAGAAATATCATTGAAACAAGGGCTGCACCGCAGAAAAATACAAAATCACAATCGTGAGAATATTTATTTAATATTTTTGAATTATTACAGTGTTATCATAATTTCCCTTGAGCTTTAGCACATTTTTCCTAAACTTCTATTTTCATATTGTTGAAATAGAAAAAAAAATATTAAGAACTCTTTTTGGTTTTAATTCAACTTGCGTTGTGAATCAATATATGGTGGAGCATTTCTAAAAATAAGAAAAGGAAACTAGGAACAGGTAACACGATTATCTTAAAGGAATTGTTTTATTTTTAATATCTATAAATGTGTCAGCTTTTATTCCATCTGAAAGTGACACTGAAGATACAATTAAGAATAAAAAAAATGTATATTTTGGTGATCTTGCCCAGCTCTAGAACTATTTCTTCCATTTTTATCTTTTTTTTTTTTAAATGTTTTATTTTATTTTATCATCTTTTAATTTTTCCATATCAAACCCAGCTAAATGTCAGCCTCTGTTCTCTATGGACATCCTCATCAAGCATTCAGCCACATGTTTATTTGAGCGTTCTCCTTAATGTTCATGAATGTATTTCATGTTGTGCTCTGAGGCTGCAGATAACCCGTCCTGTGTGTGAACTTTGTTCCTGTTATAGAAGATGGAAACACTCAACCACTGATTACAGTTTTCCTAGAGAAATTGAAGGTTTTTGGGACACTGTAAAAGTATAGTCAATCATGATATTGTCGCCAAATTGGACAGAACATGTAATTAAATTTTTGGAAGAATATGAAAATATGCCTTTGGATTAGATTATCTTTAGTTGAACTGCTTAAAGCAAATATGCAAAATAAACTCCTAACGCTTCATGTAGATTTCCTCTGCTTCTCATTTTACTTGCAGTAATGCATTGTTTGTTATTTAATCCATCTGAGTGCTTGGATGCTGTAAGATGTGTTTGACACAGTTGATGCTGTGGATCAGTCTAATTGGGAGATCACAGGCGGAGGCCAGATGGTCCGGGTCTTATCTAATTCACTGTCAGACTAGGATAACAGGAGACCCTTCAGCCAAAGCCTGTGTTTACAATGTCGGCTTAAAGATAGGCTTTGGTTCCTGTGCACAAATGATCGTGTTTCTAGTAACAAACAAGGAAATGTTTCTTGAATGAACCGGGATATAAAGAAAAATGAAAAATATTTTAAAAGACAAAACATTTTTTTAACAATCAAATTTTGTGACCTTTCCAAAAAACAAACCAAAACAGAAAAAATTTAGACATGATAAAAATGTATTCAAAAAAAACTAATCTCTGGCCTTTTAAGGAAAGCTGCAGGAAGCAGTGTTTTAAATCATTTTACAGAAACCGTGACACCTATGGGACCTCATGAAAATTAAAGAATCTTAATGTTTTATTCTTTATCCTGCGAATCATTTTAAGTATGCAGCAAGTTTGTTTTGGTAGACCTTCAGCTTGGGATCCATGACCACACTTAACTCAATAAGCCTTAAAACAAGAGAGCTAAGTGGATTAATGATTTCTGACTCTATATGAAAATCTTTCCCTAAAATCATTGATGCAATAAACACACTTCCTCTGTAGCTGTAGTGATGAATAAAGACAGATACATCAGTATTAGTGTTTCTTGCGTCAGCATTAGGCGACGCATGCACGCGCTGGCTGATTGAGTCAATCAGCAGCCATGTGTTGAGATCATGTGTAACGCTTGCTGGTGGTTTAGCACCGCAGCCATGTATGGAGGCCTCAGTTCTCAATGTCGCTAGTAACAAAAATTAAAAAAAAGATAACCAGAGACTAAAAATAAAATGTGTAGAGCTTGCTAGGCGTTTCCTCCATTTGGTTTCCATCATTGATTTGCTTGATTTGTAAGGGTTTTTTTTTTTTTTGTTAACATTGAGAATTGTTTATCATTTTTTATCAGTTTTGTAAATGGAGGAAGAGAAGAAAACATCTGCTTTAATATAACCACCCGAAAATATTGGCAGCATATATTTGGGATCAGTTAGACTGATGTCGAAATCGGCAACCTTGAAGAATCTTTTATCGGTTGATCTCTAGTGATCAAATAAGACAACCATAAAAGTTTTTTTTTTTTTTTTATCATAATCTGAGGTATGGGTAGGGATGTGATGCTTAAATTTAACCTTTAAATTGAGTCTCCCAGGTTTATAATTGCCAAATAACAGAATTTGATCTCATCTTCCCAAATAAGTTTCAAACCAGGGCAGTGCAAAAACACACAATCCCTCCACTTAACCAATCAGTCAGTTGTTATGCTATGATCAGTTGTGTTAAGTAGCTGAGATCCATTAAAGTAGAAAGTATTGACATTTTCGATGTTTTTACTGTCATCTTCCATATTTTAAAGTCTTTTATGGGAAAATGTAAATCTTTCATGATCAAGGTTAAAACTCAACGGTCTTAAATCAGTGTGGATTTCTGTCTATAGACGGCTCCAGAATGCACGAGCTTGCACTTTCAGGTTTGGACATCTGTTTAAAATTTAAAGTACTGGAATGTGAGTGGCTGAATATCAATAGCTCTTAGCTGCTATGCGACTAACTTTAGATGTATAGATAAAGACATCAGCTACTTTACAGCTCATCTCTTCTCACAAGCAGGACCTTTAGTTCTGTAACAAGAGGAAACATGAAGGTTTAAACCAAAATTCACTGCAAAGTTCTCCTAACTAGATTTACGGATTTAATTGCAACTAAATTTGCCAAATTAAACTTTTATTTAAATGACTGTTTTGTTGTAGGTGAGTTTGATGATGGATTAATGTCTAAAACTATTATTTTGGGGAAATTTCGGGCAGTTCTTCAGAGCAGTTTTTCATATTGTTCATTCTTTTTCAAGCGGATTCTTTAATATCAAGCTGGAATAAACATATCTGCACTGCAGCATTCATTGACTTTCCTGCACAGTGCTGGCAAGCAGGACCTGAGTAGCACTCGGCTTTTTGTTCCATCTTCACATGAAAGACAAACTGTGGGCCTTACAATAAATTTTAAAGCCACTAGCCTCCAGCTTCTCTGCTGTTATCCATCAGTCTCCTGAGAAAAAACACAACTGGTTGCTTGATGTCAGAGGAATTAGCAATAAGTGATTCTTCATAGAGGTTTTCTTTAGTGGTTTAAGAGGAGATGATGATCTTCTTACTCGGGGAAACAAGGCCTCTTAATGCCCTTTATAAAATGCTAATAAACAAATATATAATTTCTATATCAAAGTGTGGCTTGAGTGATTCATAAATGAAATGACAAGATATTAAATGTTACCTCAGGAATATTGTGTTGGCCTAACTTTATACAAAACTCTGCAGAAAAGCTTGAATATTAAATGTATTTGAACAAACAATGATCTAAAGCTTTTCTAAGTCGAACTACAGATGTAAAGAAAAGTAAACTCAAACTTTAGATCATTTCTTTCCAACTTCAGACACAAAATCTTAAAAAAAATAAATAAATAATTTGTTTAAATGTTTTTTTTCCTTTATATTATTTTAAAGATTTTTAAAAACAAAAAAACAGCCAAAAAGTTCCAGCGCATTTGGACAGAAATGCGATGGAACAGGAAACCTTTGAGTCAATCCTCTCTCTAACATGTTATTTGTTTGATGCAATAGTTGCTAAAAAGAACCAGTGGCTGGAGAAGGAGGAGAAGGCACGGCAGCTGAGGGAGCAGCAGCTGGAGGAACGTCGCAGGAAGCTGGAGCAGCAGCGGATCAAAGCAGAGAAACGGCGAGCTGCTTTGGAGGAGAGGCAGAAACAGAAACTGGAGAAGAATAAAGTATGTGGATGGAAACACGAGCTAAAACGGTTACAATCACACGTTTACAAAGGGGTGCAGCACCATACTTTGAGCTGAAACAATAAGAGTTCGCTGAGGGGTGAGAGGTCAATGTGGTGCTGAAGTGGGTCAGCTGCAGATGGGGGGGGATTTATTGAAGTCAGACACATGTGAATCAGACTTGCTGTCTGAAACCAGGCTGTTCAGCTGATATGTTAGACAAATGATTTGTAACATCGTACATCTGTTTGCCAGGAACGTTACGAGGCAGCAATCCACAGATCCACCAAGAAGACATGGGCAGAAATCCGCCAGCAGAGAAGCTCCTGGGTCGGCGTGGTTTCCCCCAACTCCAGCCAGAGAGAGAGTGAGTATATGCACTGTAGGTGATCAACGTCTTCATTCACACTTGATGAGCTGAGTTCACTTGTATGAGGAGCTTCCTATGGGATTGAGGACCAGCACTAAAACAAATGGTTTTTATGTTGACTATTTCTCAGCCGATGTTGGTTTTAATTTTTCATCAGTTCTGGTTTCCAGGCCAGTGATCTTATAAGATGCATCTTTATTTACACTCAGTGTTTGTAATAAAACAATTTATTCTATAGCACAGATGAAAGCTGGAATCCACACAGCTTTTAAACAAAGGTTATTTCATTTGATGACCTTAAATTTACTTTCATGTTCTATTATGAACCTTTTAGATAATATTTTACTGCACTCTTGGTGGTTTTATTGCCAGTTTTAATATTTCTACAATGTAACAATTAATAACATTTGATTTTTAGAAGATGTTATCTTTTTTTTTTTTTTTTTTTTTTTTTTTTTTTTAAATCGATGTCTGTGGATTTTTTTCCTTTTGTTGAAACTTTTGTTTTGCTATTAAATCATAAATTAATTTATGTAACAATCCATCTAAATCTAAAAAAAAAAATGGCCGACAGACTTGTGAAAAGGGTCTCCTTATTTTTTTTCTTACAGCCTTTGTGCTTGTCCGGCTTTTTTTGTAAACACACTACTGATACAGAAAATAAGTGAAATTTAGTACCATGATGGTGTTATTAACGTGACCTCATAGCTAGTGGTCACTGATCTGAGAAACTTTATACGTTTTTGAGTAACCTGTCCGGTTGTGCCACCAGCTTATTTCTCAGGGTTTGGTTCTGATTTCGCATTAACTAACGTATTTATAGATTGGTCATCGACTTCCTGCTGATGCTTCTACTTTGATATTTACCACCTGAATGGAGGAAGTAATCCCTCAGTAATTACACAACTCAGTAAAACAGTGTTTTCTTATAATACGTGTTTTAATCTGGACTGATTCTAAGGATTTGGAGTGTTTTACGAATTGGGTACCGACTGCTTGTATTAACCTGTTGTTGCTTTTTGTATGTATTTAATACAGGTCACTCTTGTGTCTCATTAAGATTTACCTGAATACATAAAGGGAAAAAAAAAACCCAAATGATAAAAATTGCAGCTACTTCTTCAGAGTTTGAAGTCCTTGCATGACGCCACAGTCGTTCCTCTCAACCACGTGACCTCTGTCAACATCTGTGTGGCGTTCTCTTGGCTTCTTAGGCAGATGCTCTGTCTCTGCGGTCAACCTTCCCAAACATGTGGACTCTGTCCTAAACAAGCGACTCTCCAAGTCCTCGGCCACACTCTGGAACTCCCCCAGCAGAAGTAAGGCAACATGTGGAACGTCCCGCGCCTGTTTTCAATCTGTCCATCATTCAGCCACTGGCGACAACCACGACTCCTTCCATCATTGTCCTTTTTGATTTTGTTGACAGTTGCTCCCCTTCACTGTCTAATTTCAGCACCTCTCCCGTCTTTTGGTGGTTTAAAGTTGACCTCATTTTCATCCTACAAAACCACAATTCTTCTGTTTTTGTTTTTTGACTCTCCAGATTTTTAATTTTGTTTTCTTTAAATTGTCCTGCATGCTTCTGTTTTGTTATGGGATTATATTTTATGATGCAATCATGGGATCTTTTTTAATGTTCTTTGGTTGTTTCATTGTGTGGTGATCATTGCATTCCTGGTGGCTTTTGCACTGTCCCTACTGGTCCTTTTATGTTCTGTCTCATCATAATCCACTGGGTTAAGGATATGTAATCCTCAATATGGAATCTACTAATGATATGTAAATGGACAATTGTATTTAGTTTAAAAGATCTGCTGTTATTTAAGAGATGATTGAAAACAAGAAGCTAGCAAAGTAAAACTAGAAACTCGATTCTTCAGGATGTTTGTTTTTTTTATTTTGCATCTTTCCAAATAGTTGCTGTCTTCTGTTCTAGCAGAAAACTATTGTTTTCTTTGCTGCTTCCACTTTACCTCAACACACCTTGAACAATAACTGTAACATTATACTATACTATGATAAACACTATTTTACCCTTCAAATTATAAAGCTACTGCTACCATTTTATACTTTGAAAGCGTTTTTCCTTCAGATCCTTTATTTTACTCTTTCACTTTCTTTGTTTCTCTGATGTGTTGGCGTAAGAACATTTTCTTTTATTTACTTGCAGCCCGCAGCCTTGCACTGACTCCATGGGAGAGCAGCATTGTTGACCGGTTGATGACGCCCACCCTGTCTTTTCTTGCCCGCAGCCGGAGTGCTGCTAGTGTCCTCAATAACGGAAAAGATGGCCGTAAGTTGGTTTTCCCTGGATCATACAGATGCATAAAGGTTTACACGCTTTAATCCCTTAAATCTGTCCACAGACTCTCATTTATGTCCTCGTTCAGCCTCTGCCAGCCCCCTTACCCTGTGTGCCCACCAGCCGCATCACCGCTGCTCTGACCGCTGGAGGGTGACGTCTAGCACGCCGGACATCACTCAGCGGCAGCACAGACGAAGCTCCACCCCTGTATGTTAAAGAAACCAACTCGTTTTACTGTATCAGACACAAATAGCAGGTTCCAACTCGGTTATTCTTCTGTAGCCAAAAGTGGAATCAGTTTGAGAATGGGGGATCTGGCGCTTTAAAGTGGTATAGTTGCATGAATGGTACCAAACTTTGCTAAATAAAGCTGTTTGAAGCTTTTTAACATGAAAACCAAACAAGAATTAATGCAATTCTGAATAAAATGTATATTTCAGATGGATAAGAACAAGAAAGAGAAGCGAGACAAGGAGCGAGAGAATGAGAAGGAAAAAAAGGCCATAAGTAAAGAGAAGGTCCTACAGAAGAGGCAGTCCCTGCCCAGCATGAGGCACAGACCGGATCCAAGGTGGGATTATTTATTTCTACAGGTACATCTTAGATGGTGAAATATTAGGATATAGTTCAGTGTATATTGTCATTCATTTAAGAAAGTGGAGAAAAAAACCTAACAGAGTGTTAAATATTTCAAGTCTTAATTACTTTTAACTCTGATAATTATGCATTAGGGGGGCCTCCCTCACATGGCAAGATAATTGTGCTGATTTCTGCTCTGATCTTCTCCTTCCTAAAGCCTCCTGACATCAGGGGAATGAAAACTACAAACTTTTTGTCTCGGAAAACTAGAATATTAAAAAAGATCAAATAAGAACTTTATTTTAAAAAGAAACGTCCGGCCTCCATCCCTGTACACTTAATGCGTAGTTTGGCTCCTATTGTGTGAATTTCTTGATAAGTGTGTTGTTGCTTGGAGGTGATCAGTCTGTGTAACAGAGACCCAGGTTACTTTGATGGAAGCCCTCAGGTCACATACATACTCATCAATTCTCTGAAGGCTTCAGGTCAGAGTTTACTTCAATCTAGCAAATTACCATCATGGTCATTTAACCAGCTGTTAGTAACTTCAACAAAAGTTGAGGAAGTATGAAGTCCTGCAGGAAAATAACCAGGATCTCCATAAAGATTTTTAGCAGGATGAATCATTAAGTGCCCTTAAATTTCCCGGTGGTTGGTTGTGTTGATTGTGAAGTTCAGAAAACCAAGTGGACCATCACCAGCAGATGACGTTTAGTTTAAAAATCCTCTCATCACTCTGCGGTTATTCCTATGGCTTCTGCATCTTTTCCCACAGAGTCATTTCCTTTCATTTCTCTCTCCCTCTCTTCCAGTCCAAGTCCTTTATCGAAACGGCCCGCATCCCCGGCCACGCCCAAAGGCAGAACTGCCTCTCCAAGCCCCGCTGACTCCCCAAAGCCCCCATCCTCACGTGGGAGCCCGGCTACTCCTAAGGCCCGACCAAAAAGAGCCAGCACCCCGGCCAGGGTAGACCGAACCTCTTCCCCCGCCCCGCTGGAGAGGATGAAGGAACCTCGCAGAGCCAGCACTCCGGACAAACAAGAAAGGAAGAGTGAGTGACTAAAGCATAGAAAACATTACACGAGAAAACATTTCTTTATTCTCTTTGAAAAAGCCAAAGGTGGTCTTGCAGGAAGCATCTGCTCTTATCTAACCTGACCTTTAAATAAGGGAAGGATTCATTCATTCATTCATTTGGGTAAACGTGGAGATGGATACAGATGGGTACATGTAGAACGTTTAATGTTTTTTGACAAGTTCCTCAGTAAATAATATCTTTAAGACGTACATCCCAGTAATTCAACATGTCCCAGTCTGCAGCCACAGTCAATCCCTTGAATTGACTGCTTCTCAATCCTATAAAGGCTGGAGTCAACATGTTGCTTCTGTCAAACTTTATGCTTCCATTCAGTTTTCTATAAATTTACTCATCAGCTTTGTAATCCAAGACTTTTGAGTCGTGCTCCCTCAGCCGTCTTCCCCATGATTGCGTTGTTCATATAATATATAAAATGATTTGTCCTTTTATTGAATTTTAATATTTCTGCATAAACATTGTAGTTAGGTAAGAGTAGGACAACTATCACATATTTTACTCAAGTTAAAGTATAAAGTAACCAACCAAGAAATGACAATAAACTCAAAAGTTAAAAATCAGGCTACTCAAGCACCAAACAGCACAGCCAAATCCACAAACCAGGCTTAAATCTGGAGGCAACCAGACTTTTGCCTGTTTTTATTAAAGACGTTTCAACACCGATCCAGGAGTCTTTGTCAGTTTTGTCGGCTCGCACGGATCGATCTGTGGTTGGAGCCGCGGTTTGTAGTTGTCTTACAAACACCCTGCTCATAAACTTGTGCTTCAAGTGATTTTCTGACATGATTTTCATCTTTTCGTTTCTCGTCTGCAAATGAGGGAGGTTTTAGAGGTTTACTGCGCATTCTGAATAATTTGATTTTATTATTTCCAGATATTTTATTCAGATGTGTTTTCTAGAATTTGTATCTTGGTGTTTTTCCACTGAATCCACTCTTCTGTCAATAATTTCTTCCAATAGCTTTACACTGCTCTCTTTGTTTTTTCCTGTGGTTCTCACCCTACTTATATTTGACCAGAATAAATAATTAAATTTAAAACAAAGAGTAACTAAAAGGCATCTATCCTTTTAAGAAGTTCTAGTAACCATCTGGGACATCTCTGTCACGCATGATACAAACATACTGTGATAATTAAAAGGAAATGCTGTAATTTCTGAGCCTTTTAGTTGTTTAGTCAGTTTTTTTTTTTGCTTGCAATAAAACCGTTGAAGAAAAAAAACCAAACGATTATTAAAAAAACCAAAGTTAAATCTATAATTGCCGTTTCCTGTTTCAAATGTATTTTTTTCTATTTTTTAGGTTCTCCTGTAACTCCTGCTATTACAGTTTCTTCTGCTGCTTCCACTCCTCATACGGCCAGTGGGCCAGTGGCCGCCGGCGCCGTGCCCACTCCTTCCCAACCCGAGCCGGCCTTGCCTTCGGCTCCGCCCGTCCGCGCGGTGTCACCTTCACCCTCTCAGTCAGCCAAGCCTATGGCCGGTACCAACGACCCAGAGGAGGCTGCTCGCATCCTGGCAGAGAAACGTCGACAGGCCCGGGAGCAGAGAGAGAGGGAGGAGCAGGAGCGCCGTGAAAAGGAGGAGAAGGAGAAGTCAGTCTGTTTGTGGAGAGTAGAACTAAGAATTTTTTTTATTTTGTATTGTACAATAGTGTTTTATTTGTTTGATGGATACGTAATAATTCAAAGGTATATTGGCCAAAAACAAAACAATATTAGAATATATCAGTGTGTATCTAAAGTCTCTGATAAAGTGAGCTGATAGAAACACCCTCCTTCTCTTTAGAGTTTCTGTAACCCAACAGTTTACAATAAAAGGAACCTTAGTTCTCACACTTAACTATTGCTCTCTGTTTGAGAAATATTAAGTGATCGCACCTTTTCTAACGTTCCACATCACAAAATAAGTAGTAAGAGTATGCATTTTTCATGCTAATATTACATCTGTACAATATCTTTAAGGGTCAATGTTCAAAAGTGCAAACTGTCTAATTGGAACTGAAATGGTGGCAGGATCAGGATTTGGGATTTTTTCTTTTTGTTTTGGTTTGATTTTCTGTTCTGTTTCAGCAAGAACAAGAAAGCTGGACAGAGTTTATAGAGAGATGAAGGGAGCTAAATTCAGACCAGAATGGGGAAAAAACCAGTGAAAGAGGAAAAACATGCATAAACGATCTGTGTTACAATGGCTTAGTTCAGACCTAAATTAAAGACAATGTATTTTCTTAGAAACGGATGTGAGATTTTAGAGTAAATCGGTCAAAGATGTGATCAAACAAGAATACAGAAATAAAGAAGAAGAGCCTTATTGTAATTATAAACTCCCTGTGGTCTAGGATCCTTAGAGAGGAGCGAATAGCCAGAGAGGCAGAGGAGAGGCTCCGCAGGGAAGAGGAGGCCCGGGCCATGGCTGAGGAGCAGCGGAGGAGGGATGAAGAAAAGCAGCTTCAAGAGGAGAAGGAGGCCCAGGAGAGAGCCAGAGCTGAGCAGGAGGAGAACCTACGCTTACAGAAACAGGTTGGTGTAACAGAAAACGCTGAGAGCAGCACTGCTGGCGTTTGTTCTGATTTCTTTCCCAGCTTTATCCATCCACACAGACAGGAAACATGTAGTCTCACTTTAAAGCAGCGATTTCGGGATGCGGTGCGTTCATGTCCAGGGGAGCCCGAGCTGCCACTAGGGGTTGCATGAGATGGAAAAAGTAATGGGGATCTGATAATTACATTAGGGATAAATCACATTTCCTTTGTAAAAATGTATATTTAAACTGTAATTTAAATAAATATTTAATTCATAGGAAAAATGTATTTAATCAGGAGACGTCTTTCTTTACGCTTCATTTGAAAACTCATAGAGAAACTTATCCTTCTATGCATTGTAGTACGCAGCTAGTCTGTGGGGGGGGGGGGCCTCTCTCTCTTTCTGTCATGTTACTGTTACTCTGTGCCTCTACCACAAATCAGACACAAATCATGTTAAACTTTTTAGAGTTTCTATTCTGAGGCTTAAATTGTGAGTCAGATTTACACTGAGGGGTGGGACAGTCTTCTAAAGCTTGACTCAGCCGCACTCCGTTATTTACCTTGATGCTTTACTGCCCCCTTGTGGTCATCCACAAAATAGTTTTTTGTGTTGAAACACTGAGCCTATTGTTTTGATGATTTTTTTTCCTTTCAATTGGGTTTTCTTCATGATGTGAAAAGTCTGAAAAGTTTTTTCTTTTTTTTTCGGTGCAGGAAAATATCCCATCTGTGGTTGCAAACAGTAACAGCAGGGAGAAAACCACACCCTTGTTGCGTTCGCAAAGCCAGCTTTTTTGGCAGCAGTTTTTTTTTTTTTTTCCCCTTCATCTGCCTGCACTCAAGTTGTGGTTTGATTCGTATGTGTTTGTGTTTCAGAAAGAAGAGGCTGAGGCTAGAGCCCGGGAGGAGGCGGAGAAACAGAGACTTGAGAGAGAAAAACACTTCCAGAAGGAGGAGCAGGAGAGACTGGAGAGGAAAAAGGTAGGGCTGAACCACTGTTCACCCAACACTGTTCTTCTAACTGGACTGAAACTCAAGCCAAACAAGAAAGGCACCATTAGGGAGAAGGTGGAATTTTCATTAACTTGCCTTGCACCTTAATCCATCTTTATTTAAACTGATAAGGGTGTGAAACGTGCTTTTATTAACATAGAGCTAGGATGTAAGGGAAAAAAATGTTAATAGAAAAATCTCTGTTCTCTCCTTCATTCAGTTGTATTCTGAGCTACATTCACTCTAATGCAACAAAAAACAGGCTTGAAAGCCGAGTACCTGAAACCAATACGAATGATGTTTTTGGCTTATCCTGGAAGGGCTGTCTGCATGCCATGATTTAATAGGCCTTAGAGTGCCTGTGCATTTTAGTGCGTCAGTATGAGTGTCTATATACAAGTTCTAATATTGGCAAGCTAGCTATCCCAGTCTTATCTGACTGGATTTGTAAAGATCTTTGCACATGTCTAATGATACTCTTGTGCCCCCCCCTCGCTTGAAGGTCAGCAGCCTTAGATCAGCCATATAAAGATGGAGGCGAACGGTAACCCAAGTTTAGCACTTTGGGAGAAACACTGCAAATTTGTGCTAAACTTTCTCTCTAACAGTATTTTTTTTTCCTTTCTTTCATTTGCTTCCGAATAAATTAAGAGAATATTAAACTGTTTTTGCATAACTGATGTGAAAGTACATGATAAATGGTGTTTAAACCTTTTTACAGATAGAAACAATAAAAGTATGATTATATTCAACACCTAATTAAATGAAATATGACCTTTTCTGTTTGGTGTTAGAATTTCTTACACCACAATTATTTCTAAAGAGCTTTGCATGAGTGCAGTTTCTTCCTCTCCTCATGTGTGAAAGGCTCAGATGTAGTTTTGCCAGGCCTAGCTAAACCAGCCCAGACACAAGCATGCGCCCACAGGAACATCCTGTCTTTTACCACAAAGATTTGGCTCAAAGAGTGTCTGTTTGGACCAGGACCTTAAGGAACACAGGTGGTTTGAAGTATCCTGAGACCAAAACAACAGCCTCAGCAGCTTATTGGGCAGAAAAAACAAACCCGACAGCACATTTTTTTTCGGCTAAACTGGATACCAAAACTATGAGAGTAAAATGTGTGTGAAATAATCTGCGATCTTTAAAATGCCTCTCTTTTATGAGTGGCAGCTGCAGTTCTGGTCTGACTGTTAAATGAAGGTCGGATCTTGTATCTAACCTTAGTGCATAGAAATGAGGCAGGCAGAAGGGTTTCATTTTTATTGAAGCAGAGAAGAACGATCATCTTACTGCCCTGCTTTGCACCATGCAATCATTACAAGTTTGTTGTGTTTTTTTTTTTTGTTTCATCTCGGAAGTTTTCTTAAACTGTGACTATTTTATACATAAAATTTACAAAAATAGAAAAATATAATGATGGACAATGAAATATAAAACATTACTCGCAAATGAACCAGTTTTAGGTTCTGAGTGTTGAGGCTCAGCTAACTACTTTTGTTAGTTTTCAACCACGTGGAAGAAAACTAAAGTAAATACTAATATAATCGACATTAGAGGGTCATTGACACAGTATTACTTTGAAAGATCTTATCCTGTATTTGCTCAAAAAATAAAACACTCAGATGTCCAGAGATCCAGGACAGGACTCTCCTCAGCCTCCCCCTAAAGGAGGTGGAGGAGGCGTCTGGGTGGAGGGAAGCCAGAGAGTCTGAGACTGCTGCCTCTGATACCTGGATTATGATGAGAGGAACATGAGTATGGAAATCAAAGAAATATTCATTCCTGTCATTTAAATCAGAAGCAACAATTATTCCCTTTGTTTCTGCTAAAGTTATACAATTTAAAACTATCTGTTGAAAATGTGTTACCTTGGTACTTTTATAGATTAAACACCAACTAGATTCAGCAGCTAACAAGTAGATGTCCCAGTTTTTCATTCCTCTTTAATAGAGAGTAGCAGCCATGAATATAATAGGGTTTTTGTTTGTTTTCTCTTATAACTCAACAGCTTACTAATAATGTAAAATGCTTTTGATCTAATAATTCAATAAGTTATTTATTTTACATTTAATAACAAATCTTTAATAATGTAACAGTTTCATCCACATCACATGGAAAAGCCTTGTTTGATGTTTAGGGTTCAGGTTACTGATTAAACTAATGTAAAGTGAATCGCATATTTTTCATAATCATTCTTCCAAAAATGATTTGTCACCTAAATCTTGATTTATTTTATTTTATTTTTTTTAATGTTCATCATATTATTATTATTTTTAATTGTTCATATTTTTGGGTGTTGTATGTTTCATGTTTGGATAAATCTTAACTGTGAACTTCAGTGGATAGTTAAATCAGTTTAATGATATTTATTCATTTAACATTGCTATTAGTATACTGACAGTTATTGTCATTTTTAGTCCTACCACATTTGATTTGGCCAAATTTGTTATTGGGAGATCTTACATTATTTCTTGCTACAGAGAGAAACATGAGGATTATAAGCTAATATTAGCTGGTTTAATAGCAGGTCTATGTGCTCTGGTAAATATCCTGCTGTCAACCCCTAAGCAGACATGCAGATTGTGGTTTAGTCCTTGACTTAAACAGAAGAAGCACCCGGTGGAGTATTTAAAGTTCCTATGTCATTCATTTGTTTTTTTTCACTGGTATCAAATATTCCTCGACAATTTGATTTGAAGTAAATAAGATTTGTAATGGCTTTGTTTCAACCAGCTTACAGGCAGTGCACAGCAACACATGGGAGAAGTGAACTGCTTTATACCCTAAAGAGCCAGAATAAACTACAATCACTAACCTCTAAAAGCTGAACTTTAAATAACAAAACAGAACGTTGTTGATGGTGTTTTTTTTTTTTTTTTCAAATATTTGTAAAGCATGAATCCATGAGACTATTCATAGAACTGAGCCTTGGTATCTAAAGGGCCTTTCAACAAATACTTCTAGTTGTTGACGCACTGCTGTTAAAAACCACAGGGAAAATTATTCAGCAAAAGTGGGTTAGTGGTGTTTTTCTCCCTGATTTTGTTCTTTTCTCCTTGTCAGCGTCTGGAGGAGATCATGAAGAGGACGCGCAAAACTGACGGGGGTGAAAAGGTGGATGTGAAATCCAGTTTCTACTAAAACGAGAAGCAAAACAACGTGTTGTCCACTAAGTGACTGAAAGCATTTTTAACTTTTACAGAAAGAAACCAAGTCGGCCTCCGTCACTTTTGCCAATGGCAGTCAGGCAGAGAGCAGCAAAGGTAAGAAGAACATCAGACTGGATTTGTCTGCTGGACTTAAAGACGGTCATAAAGGAAGCCATTATAGATCACCAGGCTTTCATCTGCAGATGATCCTAATTGGTTTAACATCAGGTCAAGGCAGGATTTAAATTAAAAAAGAAGGTTTCATCGCCAGTAAAAGATGTTTAGTGACCCGGTTAATAAACCTAGAGAAACATGTGGTCGGATCTGGCCTGACTCCTTTAATGAAACGGATTTCAAATTATCCCAGAGGGACAAAAGTTCCTGTCCTCCATGTGTGGGACTAAACAAAAGCACAAATATCTGCTGTATCTTCAGTTTTGGCTCCTATAAGAGTTAAATTCGCTGTGAATGATGTTTTATTAAAGGCTTTTTAGATGATATCTCCTCCTCATATCCTGTGCAGCTGCTGCTAGATTTGTTCTACTCTGCACAATAGGAGCCATGTGTGCTCACAGTCCTTCACCCTGAGGCATAGCAGAACAAAGAAACGGACTGGTGTCAAAAAGCGGCTGCAGTTTAACACCAATTTTGTTTAATTTTTTTCAAATAAATGAGATGCTACACTTTGGTCTAAAATGATTCTGTCATTTCATAGTAAAAGTAGAAACAGCCAAGATTATGTTAATCTGCAGCAGAAGATGCCAAAGATTGAACAACATTGAACTGAAGAACATCAAAAAGTGACAGGAAGTCATTAGAAAGTTAAAACTGTAGAAAACAATAATAATAATAATAACAATTATATGAAAACTCAGAAAACAAATGGAGAACAATAAAAAAAAATTCAATTTCAAGTCAACATGTGATTTCAGAAGACAAAAAACTTAGAGCTATAGACCACTTAAAGACAAATGAGAAGTCGAAATAGCTCAGACTTTTAAATAAGTAGAAAAGCTTCAGAAATAAAGCTAAAAAAACATTTTAATCCAAGTAAAATTCAGATTTATATGAAGGTTTTAAGTATTTGAACTTTGAAACGACTGACATTTTGAAACAAATACATTGTCTTGTGCTACATATTGTGTCATTAGATGCAGGAGAAAGAAATGATTGTATGTGGGATTTTAACCTAACAGGAACTAAAGTTTAGACCATCAGACAGAAAAGTCCAGAAACGGCCGATTTAAAATGTCTGTCCTTCTTGTGAGCATGGCCATTTCTTCAGACTGTGGTACAAAGAATAAGACTTATTTTATGTCATCAGGTCAATGCAGAGTGGTAGCTTAAATAAAACCAATGCAAATATGTTTGCAAATATCTGAAGATAGAAATCTTAATTGCGTGTTGCTATTTGCCTTTTCTGCAGAAGTGATCACCCTTTGATTTTACCTACCTTCTTGTTTAAAGAGACTCAATCCTTTTTTTGTTGTTAAAAACAAAAATGTCTAGTTAAATGTGTTTTTTATTATTGTTATTATTTGAATGAGTCCTGCAGCAAAAGACTGGAATCAGCTACTTTAAGGATAAGAATAACAAAACATCTCTGGAAAGACTAATCTGAGCTTTTTCTGCCCAAAACAAGAACATGTGTGACCCAGTAATTTACATTTTAAACTAAAGGGGTTGCTGGCACACTGGTTAGAAAAACCTATAACATTTAGAAATGGAGAGATGGACACATGCAGTGAGGGGGAGGTCTAAACATGAATATTATCTATAGCTGATCAGTTCTACTACAACAGTGAAGGATTAGCCAATCAGAGAACAGCTTCACTTATAGACAGGCAGCAGTGTCTTTCTGAGCTGAGGATTGGTCTGAAAGGTTCGTTTTAGAGTTCAAATTAAGATTTCTCAAGTTCCTCTTGGAACTTTTGCTAAAATTAAATTAAGATTATTAATTAAAACATTATTTTGAGTTGCCTTAATCCAGACACAATACTTACAATTGACGTAGAATTTAGGTAAATTGAGCATTTCATGAGTAAGATGAATATTTTTGAACTGTTCAGTTTAAGGTTCACTGACAGTGGAGGGGGGCATCAGTTATTGGATTGCATTGTAAAATTAAACACTGGAACAAATATGCATAAAAGTTTAACTGCAATTGTAGAATAACTGTAAAATATACGAAAAGCAAAGTTAAACAGGAATAATCAAAGGATGTGAAAACCTTTGAAAACATGTATAAACAATGCTCCATTTTCTTTTGCCTTAAAGACAAAGAACAACCTCAGAAGAAGCTGAAGGTTTTAAGATATGAGCTGAAGTGGGCAGAGTTAGTGTAGAAAAAACTAAGTGGAAGAAGATATTCTCACTGATTAGCTGCCTCTGCTGTGTGCAGTAGATGAGTTGGATTCATTGTGGTTTTGGAAAAGCTGCTGGTTCCAGTGTTTTCCGACTCTGAGAGGGATTAGCCAGGAGCTGATGTGGTTGGAGGTCTGGCCTCCAGGCATCCTTTTCAATCAGGGGTGTGGTGCTTTGCTTCAGCCACAACCAAACGCGGGTCTGGATCTCTTTGGAAAGATGCCTTAACAGAATCATTTCCTCTCTGATTATACACTATTATTTGTACTTGGAAATGTAACAATGGAAGATCTTTAAACACTTCTAATGCATTTAGAAAATATTTTCAGTAAATTAGAATATGATTGAATTTATTTCACTTATTTGAAAAATGACAAGAATAATAATTCAACTGGTTGGATTATTTTTGACAAGGAAGCCGAGTGCTGTTAAAGCATCCTTAACTTCCTTAGCAAAACCTTCCATTTATCCATTTTATTGGTCCAAGTTTCCTGAATACCAACCTTTATTTTCATTAGCTGTTAATTATCACCTTTATGCAGCGCTGTGTAATTTATAGCCACTAGGGGCGCAAGACTTGTAAGTTCTTGGTTGTTTTTTATTTTATTTATAACATGACTTACTATAAATTAATTTACTACAAGTTGAAAGTTTTTTTTGACATTTCTGTGACTTGAGGGGAATAATCCTCCATCTCACAGGAATGTTGGATAAAAGGAGAAGCAGGACAAAAAAAGCCAAAAATGTTGTCATTAAAACAGCTTAAAATGAAGATAAAGAGCTTTAGCGAAATGTGTGATTTGATGGAGCTCTGAAAATAAACGTGGGTCACTTGTAACCATTATACTTTTTTTTTTTTTTTTTTCTCTCTGTAGTGTCTTCTGACTGTCAGCCGAAACTGGACGAGAGCCTGCTCAACAACAGGACAGAGAATGGACAGAGTAAAGTGACAGAAAGGTAAAGCTTTGCTTGCAATGATGAACGACCACCATGAAGAGTTTAAAGGGTAGATGCCAGGAAACAAAGCTCACTACCAAACACACTGGCAGGAAGTTTGGATCTTAAGTAGGTTTCGGTGGCAAACATACAAAGCTACAAGGATCAGGTCCTCTGTAAACAATCTTAACACTTGAAGAATGATCTGATTTCCTAAACTCTTCATTTTTCGACTCACTTGTTTGTGTGAGGCTTTAAAACGTGTTATTTAATAGTAGTGAAATGACTCATCTTTGAGTCACGTCGCTCTGTGTGCCTCCCTCTGCAGCCTCTCGGTGGTTAATGGGCTCCAGCCCACGAGGCACGAAAACGGTCTGTCCTCTAAAGGAGAGGCTGCTCACTTCGAAGACTTCATTCACCTCACAAACCAGGACAACACCACCAACGGAGCACGGGACAAGTCTGAGAGCAGCGCGTCCACTGAGCCCATCCTGGCTTTTGAAAGTGAGGAGTCCTTCATGAAGAAAGCAGGCCCCATGAAGCCTCAGCATGTTGCAGGTAAACAGTGTGGAAAGCATTTTACAACACAAGGAAAAAACCAAAATAGAGCTTTATCAAAAAGATTGCTGAAAATAACAGTGATCTTATTGAGGAGACGACCAGAAAATATGGTAAAGGTTGGTTCATTAAATATATATATATATATTTATTTATCTGTCTATTTTCTCTTAGCTTCTGCCAACTTGTAAGAAAATGTGTTTGTGGGGTTGAGCAGCAGAGTTGTGTATGGTTGCCTCAAATCCTCCTTAGTTTTAGACTTTGAGCACATTTGCTGGCTTGCTACAGATGGTGGTTGAGGAATGGGAAGCCATCCCCTGGTAATGTGTGACCAAATGTTGACCAGCATGAACAGGAGTCACCAGGCTGGCAGAAAGCTCTGGAAATACTTTCTTTGCTACAAATTACATACTTCATTCAGAAGCTCAACCTAAATTCATTTTCCACACAAATTTTGCATAGTTTGAAGAGAAATGGAGGCTTTTCAACCATAAACAAAGGTTGCCCAGAACAGGCGTATTCAACTAGATTTCAGGATGATCCAAAACCTCATTTCACTCCATCTAAGGCGGCCATTCCCAAACTGGTCCTCGAGGGCTGCTGTTCTGCAGCTTTTAGAGGTTTCCCTGCTTCAGCACAGCTGATTTCCATTGATAGGTGATTAACAGACTTTTGCTGAACTGCAGTCATAAGAATCAGCTGCGCTGAATCAGGGAAACCTCTGAAAGCTGCAGGACAGCGGGACAGAGTTTGGGGATGCCGGATCTAAGGGGTCTGTAACCAATGCATGTTGCACAAAACTATGCATCATTGGAAAAGCATAAAAACTACAGACGCAGCTTTAATAATATACTAAGCCTAGATCGATTGGTTGCAGTTTGGTTGGTGGGCTGTGAGGCCCTGATAAGGAAACAAAGCAGCTTTGTCTGTAGATATAGGTGACCTGTCCCTGCTGTGAAGCATCTCTGAACCAGAGCCGCAGTCAATCAAACCCACAGTTCATCGCCTCGGTGAAAGTGAGAACCCTCTGGAGAAGAGGAAGGTGCGGCACGAAGAGTTCGCTTGCACTAAAAAAAGGTAGAGGTGGGATATGGAAGCAGCGTTGCGGGAAAAGTCCAGGGGAAGCGGGTGGTATCCTTTTCCCGTTGACAGCTTTTATTTACCAGCTCGACTGACTCGGGCCTGGACCCCGTGGAATTCCAGAGGCGACGAGGAGCCCTATCCACAAGTGCCTCACCGCTAGCAGTTAGAAACATGACCCCAAAGCAATTACGCTCCAGGCAAAGCTGCAGTTGTATCGCTTCCAGGAGCAACGTCAGCAGCAGCCTCTTCTCCACTGGATGTTAATGCTCACCTGTCACCCTGAAGACAAACCAGAAATCATAATGACTTTGTCTGGAAAATGGAGGATGTCTTCTTTGATAACACCTCCGTTCTTTCCCTGCAGTCCCAATACCTTTTATCTGAATGTGCTCTCACTCTCAGTCTCCCGTATCTCTGTTAACTCCATCATAAAAGATAAACATTTTTGGCTTCTCGTCTTCACTCGTAAATCTGGATATGCGAGATGCTTGACCCGGCAGGACTAATACTCCAGACTGGTTTAATGTCACAATGTGGACATGGTTTATATTCAGGCCTGAATCAGAGGTTTATTTAAACCCTTAAATACGAGCAGATGAGCCTCCTTGACCCCCGCATCGTGGCTGTATGTCAAATATGTGTTTCACATACAAGCTGCTTTTTACTGAAATATCTGTAAGTTTGGAGTCGTGCTGTGTTTTAATTTGATCCTTGTAAACAAGACAGTAAAGATTTATTAGGAACCTGCCCCCCCCCGCGGCATGTTTAACATCCTTTTGCATTTAGTATTGTCAACAGGTCAGAGGTTTAAAAAGTCGTTACTCAGTTCAATGATACCAACCTTTTATTTTGGAAACAAACTGGACTCTGTTTCATCTACTACTCAGATTCATATCTACAAACTTTACATTTCATTTTATTTTATTCAAAAGGGGGAAACACTCATTGGAGACAGAGTTGAATTTTTTAAGCATTTTTTTTTTCTGTTATTTTGGTCAAATTTACAAGAACGGTTGGATTTCTGATTCATTTATTCCAGAGATAAAATGTCTTACCTGGTCTAAGACTGTAAGCTCCGTCCCTTTGTTCTTTGTTTTAAATTTGTCTTTTTTGTGAAAATAAATTCAGATTTTGGCTGCTGTTTGGTGACACTTATAGCTCTGACTACAGTCCCTGGTTTTCTTTAAAATCCATTCGAGGTTGAGATTATTGTTGTTGCTTCTGCACTTTTTTTTTTACTTCAAATCTTTCTTTCTTTTAATGCAACCATCCTTTAATGTGCTTAACATAACTCTACAGGCTAACTGAAGTCAGCCGTCCTCACATGATCCTGCAAGGCTTTATTAGAACATTTTAGAGTTAAAAAAGTTTAGTTCTTTTTAAATATTATAATATAATATGAAATTTAGATTGGATATCTTCAGTTGTAGATTCTAATTATCTAAATTCAAAGAAAGAAGTATAAATCACAGTGTCGAATCTCGGCTAGTTTCACTTTTCTTATTGAATTTCTAAACTGAACCTTTCCTCGTCTTTTCCTCTTTCTGTGCTTCTCTTTCAGAGGTCCTGTGACGTCTTCCACTGTTCCCGCCGCCTTCGATTGTCCTGAACCTTGCCAACGCTCGACCAGTGAGCCCTGTGACCTGTGCCAATCATAAATCTTTATCCATGCTCTCTAAAGATGAAGGCTCCCACAGAAGAAAACACACAGGATGAAACATACTGGTGCAAATGTAGCACAGGTGCATCGATTTCACCACATATAAAGATCCTGAAGCCACTGATTCAGGACTGTACAACGCTCGGCAGCATCCTTGCTTCCTGCCGAATATATTGCAGATAGATAATTCATTATTTGTTCTTTAGTTATTTAACTGAAAGAAAAATATAAAGGACTGGCCTCATTTTTGTGAATACTGTAAATGAACTTTGTTTCAGAGGAAGAAGAGGAAGAAGCCAGTTTGTGGTTTTAAAAGCTCTACAAAAGGGATTCTCATCTGCCAAGAGCAGAAAGTATCGATGTAAAACTCACTTGTTCTACAGCTTGGTTTGTATAGAGCTACATGGGACAGTTTTTGTAAAGTTACAGAGAAACATTTTAAATGCAAGCTGGTGAGAAACAGCTTCTCAGTGTCTGCTAGCTTTGAATGATTGTATGCAAAACCTGGATGTATTAATGAAGTGTTCACATCTGTTATAAAAAAAGTCATTTTCCTACAAAAGGATTTATTCCTGCTGTAGTGATTTGTTGTCCCACTCTTCAAGCATGACAGTTTTCTCTCATTTGCATTGAGATTCACTGAACTAGTAGGTGTTTGAAAAAACTGTAAATGTTCTGAATTTAATTTTGCTGTGTTGTTCAGGTCAGTGGGAGTCTCAATAAAGACAGGCAGTCTACTCTGGACTCTCGATATACTTTTCTTCTATGTGTCATGGGGAAGACTGCTGACCTGACAGCTGCTTAGTGGTCACCAACACCCTGCACAATAAAATGAAATACTCAAGTAATCCCTGTTGCATCTCAAACATTTTCCTGCATGTATTGTTTTTCCTTCCACTCAACTTTCCTTTAATCTCAATGGATCAAGATTTAGGTTATCTTTGTTGCAGTTAAATTTGGATTTTCTGCTCTTAGTCTGTCAAGATAAAAAAATCTATAACTGTTGCCTGCAAACTAAGAAACTCTGAGAAGGTCGGGAGAAGCGACTAAAACTTTAGGCTCTAAATGTGGTTTTGATTCACTGTGCAAAATAAAATGATGCTGCTGTTTTCAATTGTAAATTTAGAAAACAAGTTAAACTGTTAATTACAGTTATGACGGCTAAATATTTTTTTCTCTTTTTTTTTTTGGATCTTTGACTCTTCAACAGTTTAACAAAATACATTGAAAATGTATTTTTTTCCACTTGGATTCACGACGAAGGAAACTTGCTCACCACGCAAAACCAAACGGCGATAAACTTTATGGACATTACACGCGAGTTGGCTCAGCTGTCCATTTCAGTTTGGCTCTCCTTTTACACAATCTCCACAGGGGGTACGTGCCACTCCAGCTGCTGCCTCCCCCCCCATCATTCCGCTTTATTTTTGTGGCCACTGGAAAGCTTGGCACAATGTTTCCAGCCCTCTTGTCAGCTGAAGACACGATTTATGTTTCCCTTCATGTAAACGCGAAGACATCCCGCACTGATAATCATGCAGAACTTGCGTGATCTGAATGTCTCAAAGCGGCTGTGAAGTGTCGCCATGGTGTTGCCCAGGAGAACAGAGGACTATAGCTTGTTCACAGTTTGTTGTGTGAGGATGGCATTTTAACTCTCAGTAGCTGCAAGAAAGCTGCAAGTATTTCAGTTTCTTTCTCCACCTTCTTATAGTGACGACGCACTGAAATTTTTACCAACATTTTCTGCAAGGTAGCTCAGTCTCTGTCGGAATGGATGGAAATTTTCTGTGTACATCAGCTTTTTTGTGCCATTGATCCTTAGTGGGGACAGACAGTGAAGACTTTAGACCAATGCAGTATGAAATGAACTGTAAACTTTGGCACTGGCTGTTAGGATGGTGATGCTCTGCTGAAAGGTCTTTGAAGCCTTGAACATGTTTTCTTCCAGGATTGCCCTTTATTTAGCTTTATCCAACTCTGATCAGCTTCCCTATTTCCGCAGATTAAAAAAAAAGAAAAAAAAAATCCCCTTTGGGATTCAAACATCAGTTTATATTGTTTTAAATCTTTACAAAACCAAAATAGAAACTGGGTTAAAAAAAGTAAATTTGAAAAAAGGTTCTACAATCAAAATTGTGTAGGAAATAAACATCTGACTGCTATCTGCATTTTCTCTAAACAACAGTTCTTTCACTTCTGCAGTGTTGCGTTCAGGGTTTGTGGTAAATTCTAAACTTACTGTCCTATTATTTTTTTTTAAAACGACGATCCAAGTGGTGTTTAAAGTTCCAGAAATTATTTTAGACCCTTAAAGGGCTTTAACCCTGACACCTCTGCTATGCTCCTCGGTTCAAATGATACCAGTGTTCATTACTGTAATTTGTACATTGGAGTTTAAGAGTAATTATTTTAATAGACTTATAAAAAATTTTAGAAATTGGAGAATCTGTGAAATTTCATTATTTTTTTCCTTTCACTTCAGTACTTTGTTCTTGTCTTATTACCAATAATGAATGAAATATTAAGTACTGTGTAAATTTTATTAGAATGAACATTTGAATATGATTCCTTTATTTAATTAGTTTAATTACTTTTAGATATAAACCAGTACTGACAGGAGAGTATCAGTTTTGTAATCTGTCAGATTTCACGTTATTTGTGTACCTTCCTTTAAAAGTAGTATAGATTCACCCCACAAGAGGGTGTTGCTCTGCACTGATGCGGGTGATGTAGTTGAACTTTCATGGGTTTAATCTTTAAACTTCTATGCATCCAACATATGCATACGCCTCTAGTTGGTCATTTCCTAAAACTAACGCAGTTTTCCAAAACTGAAAAGCAGCAAAAAAAAAAAAAAAAAAAAGAAACGAACTAAAAAAAAACTCTTTCTTTGCTGCAGCTGAGCCGTTCGTCAATCCCTGGTAATGTGTAGCACTTCTCAGAGGGGGTTTAGGGATTAGAGGGCACTATTTTTAGGGAAGTGTTGCAGGGCAGTGCACAATTACAGACCTAGTAGTGCCAAGTTTTAAAATATGGTCTTGCAAAAAAAAAAAAGAAAAAAAAAAGGGTAAAATCAAATGTAGACCAGAAAGGTGATCCAAGACACATTGATACTAAATAAATAAAAGCAATTTTAGCTGCATAAGAATGGTCAGATTCCCCAGGAATAGCAGGGCCATCTGGTGTACGGACCCTCTCCCATTAGCAGCACCTGCTGTGTCCACTCCACTCTGATTGATGTGTGCATTATCTCAGCATGCAGAGAGCCGTGAAGGTGTCACCATTCTGACTGTATTACAACTTCACTGCACACTCGCAGAGGAGCTTCCTTTTGAGGTCCGGATAAATTGACACAAAGAAAATAAGAACCTTGCTGTTGTGTAACAGCGTCTTTGAGCGGAGAATCCAGCCTCCTCCTCTGAGACGTACACTCAGAGCTTCCCTATTACAAATCTCTGCACGTGAGGAATCTGGCAAATGTTTCATAACAGAAACGGTGTCCACTCAGCTACCATTTCAAAGAAGATAAAGAATGGGACCAATGTATGGGGGTCCCACTCCAGATAAGACCGCCACTGCTACAGTCGAGCCACTATCCCAGCCATCAGAGCTCGACCTCTGTTCAGTGTTTATTCTCACCCCTGTCTTTATCTGCACAGCAACAGGCTCTGGTCGAAGCTACTCTCAGATGGCAGCGCGTTAATGAAAGGCCAGAGAATGGACGGCACTCAAAGCAAATCCGGGTACGCTATCCAAGCAAGGCAACCTCTCAGCTATTGTGACAAGAGATGGCCTGATTAGAGAGTGAGCAGAAACCTCTCAGGTTAGATTATTTATACCATCCACTGGATATGGCTGCTCTTTTAAAAGTCGTTCCCAAGCCTGTATAAGGTTTCACTAAACCTTAAGTATTTAAGGAGATGGTGACCCTCTCAGATGCTTTCTGCACTCATGTCATTGCAACCCAAAGGCATTTAATGCAAATAAAAACAAGAACAGATGAAGTGGAAAGTAATTTATTGGACAGCTTATTAATTTAATGAGAACATTTACTTTTGACTCACTGTCTACAATTGTTAACAGCTAATAAATCAAGGCCTGATTGTCTATGCTGCTTACAATCAACTATTGATGCCGTTAAACTCCTTAGAAATTAGTGATGCATCAATTGAATTAAAATGTGCTTCAAATATTTTCTTTGTTTGTTTATTCATCTCATCTTAAGTTTTGGTAAAAATCAGATAATGTTTGGAGGAATGCTTTTTAATGCTTAAATAGGAACACTTGTGAAATTTCATAATGGCTCCAAACCTGCAGCACATTTCGGTTTACTGGTCATCACAACAGTTAAAGCATTTAGAGCTAAAAGCAGACCATGCAAGATTATAATGACTCTTCGTAAAAATATTAGAATCTTTATTTTTGTTCTTGTAGTCAAACGTGCTAATCATTTGGGCATCATGCAACAGAGCTGAACCTTTAACATCCCTTATTTAGAGGAAAATAGCCAAAACATGTCCGTTAGGAATGGATTCACATTTAAAGGTAATGCATGTACAGATACTGTGCAGATTATAAAAAAATATGTAGTGTTTATATTAAAATGGTCTTGAACGGTTTTACTTATTGCTTTCTAAAAGAAGCATTTTCTGGTTCTGCTTTAACTTAGTTTCTGTCCATTTCTTCTTCTAGGCCATAACATAATCATGTACAATGAAGTGTTGGGGGAATATCCCGCCTAGCAAAACTATCTACATCATATGATTAGCATGAGAAAGTTGAGTTTTTAAAGATGATCCAGAAAAGACATGGTGTCTGTAAGAAAGTGTTGATTTATCAAAGGTTGTGTGAAAGTTTCCAGTGGTCATTCTTGCCCAATGAAAAGCATGTTTTCTGTACCATGCACTATGAGGCAAGACTTTGTTTTCTATCAAGATCAGGATATAATCTGCAGAAAAGACTGTAAGCTAAGATCTGACCAA
>JAUZNJ010012264.1:47967-72126 GCA_034780135.1 Jordanella pulchra
ATGTTGGCATCCTATACTATTACATTATAATAACCTTCATTCATTCATTCATTCATTCATTCATTCATTCATTCATTTGTTGTAAATGTTTTGTTCCAGATTTGGATTATTTCATTGAATGAGATTAAATTAAATTCACTTCAGTTCGATTTATTTCTGTTGCACCAATTCACAACACGTCATCTCAAGGCACTCAATTCAGATTGGTTCAAAATGTCCTATCTAAGGAAAACCAGCTGATTGCATCAACTCCTTAATTCCACAGCAATCCCTCACACAGAGCATGCATGTAGCGACAGTGGAGAGGAAAAACTCCCTTTTAACAGGAAGAAACCTCCTGAAGAACCAGGCTTAGTGTGAGCGGCCATCTTGTCAAGACCGACTGTGTTCAAGGAGACAGAAGCAGACATACAGAAAAAAGCAAAGACACAAGAGGTAAACTGTTAACTAGCTCCTCTGTTAAGGGTTCTTAAGAAATCTCTATTCGGTTTGTTCTGAAATGGTTTGATATTGATTTTCATTTGAAATGGTCTGCTGCACTGATTTAACTCATCAGCTCATGATATGCAGTCTGCAGTATTATTAGCTATGCTTCGCTGCTATGGGTAACTTTTTATGTTGTAAAACTGAATGAAGAAAAACTTTATACTTAACGACAATCAAATCAGAGGCGGAAGATGGAACAGAAATGATGCTATTATTTTCTATGTCTGTTTATTTAAACGTTTTTTTTGTCTTTTTTGGGTTATTTATAAACAGAGGAGTAGTTTCTCAACTCTCTCCAGACTTGTATGCATTATTGGTATGTTCTCACAGTGTTTGCTCTATTGGCAACATTGAAGGGTGCCCACTCCCGACACTGTTATTTTAAGGGCACAGCTAGGTTTTGTTTAGCTCATGGTGCCCCATTTTGGTTATGTTGCCCTGGGTAGTGACCCAACTTTTCATTATTTAATCTTACCATTGTTCAAGGCAGATGTTTGATTATTATACAATGAATAAAAAAATTGGTGAATAGGTCTTATGTTTTTTTTGTTAAAGCAGAGCAATACACTATTTCTTTTGGACTGAAAAAAAGTCGTTGTTCCCTTTGGGCTAACTTTGCTTGGACCATTTACTGAGTAGACTGCCTGGTAGAAGACAGTAGCAGACAAATGATTCATCTAATCCATTGCCAACATATTTCTGAAAGTTTCTGCCCTTTTCCCAAACACTTTCCACAGACACGATTCAAAGCCACAAACTAGCATGCTTGAGTGTATAATGTTGAAAAGTGAGCAGTAAAAAAAAAAAGTTTCTTTTTGTATTCATTGATAAGAAATTCTCCTTAATTATTTATTTCTTTTTCTTAACCCCCCCCAAAGTGTATATTTTGGCACAAAGACCAACAGTCCTCAACATATGTTCTTCATCTGGTGTGAAAAAGGCACTAAATCAGCAGCCTGAAGAAGGTCCCAACAGACATGGAGTTCTGGGAGGATTAGAAAAAGTAAACTGCAGGATAGAAACAGAAACCTGAAAGTTTAGTACCAGGCTTCTTCTTTAAGGCTGTGTTCCCTGAAAGTGGTCAATTTGTTTTGCACACAGTGATCATAAAAAATCATTTCCCAGGGAACAATTATGCATAGTTTTTGAAGGGATTATGACACAATGTCCAACTCAGCAACAACTCATGTTTCAGTAGGACCAAGGGAGAAAGGCTCAAGCTTGAGAAACAGAGAAGGACCAGGATCCCATTCATTTTAAGCCATATAAAGACAGAGTTGTCCACATTGTCTCATTAAAATGCATTATTAAATATCTCATTCACTGCTCTAATATATAATGAATTAATTTCTTTCTCAAACACAGTTACATCAAATAATACTGATTATTGATGGCTAAAAAAAAAACTTTTAGACAAATACTTTTTGACAAATACTACTGCATATAGAGCCAATGGGCAGTAAAGTCATATACGTCAGTATAACTGAAGTATCTGCAGTAATGAGATCATTAAAAGAAGTTTATGTACTTCCAAAAACCTGAATATTTCGTCATTCAGTGCTAGAAGATGTTTTTTACGAGAGGAACAATCCCAGAGTGCCTCAGGAGTTTATAAGGGTGTTGTGTGTCGTTATTGCTATTCTTGAACCTTTCTGCCTTGGATGTAATGCAGACATGACACTCATACACTTCCTCTGCTCCTTAACAGGGACTCCAGTCAGAAGCAGCGGAGAGGAAATGCTCTGCTGTGTATTTGTAAACTGGAGGATGCTGAATGTGTGTCAGTATACAAGTAATAGGGTGACAGAAATATGTGTTACAGGGTGGTGGCCCATTGCATTATGTGTAGGGATAGCCCATGCATGTCTGCAGCTCAGATTAGACAGAGAGGAGGGGGTGGGCTTATTGCTAAACCAAAGCTTGGAGCTCCACCAGAAGCCAGTAAAGAAGCTTTGAATCATTGTTAAATCTATGAAGACTGAACAGGACAAAACAGTGGTCTCATTCACAGCCCTTTTTTTTTACAGGCAGTAGCTAGAAAACGGGTAAAAATGAGACCTCAATGTATCGTATCAAAAGTGTGACAGAAATGCAAAAACAGAAAAGAGCTTTTTTTTCTTTGTACAATAGAAGTAAAGGCAGCAAAGTTTCTCTAAATCAAATATCTAAAAGAAATCCCATAAGGGACAAAAAACAAACAAAAAAAACCCTTGTTTGTTTGAATTAAAATTGTCAGTAGTGTTTCCAAGAGGAGTTGTTTTGTCTTGATTCTGAAGGAAAGATTTCCAACGCCTGAGTGCAAGTGATAGAATAAATTTCATTTTTTCATTAAGTGTTTTTCTCTATGTATTCTTCTTTCCTCAAGGGGTGAATTTTTTCCAAAAAAATGAACACGAATTCATTCGGAAATCAAAACCAAAGAACAAAAAACACTTTTTCTGCAACTGCCAGCAGCAAATAGCATAAAAAAAGTATTGGTAGGGAAAACCACAGCTGATTAACTGCAGACATAATTTGATTACAATTCTATAGTCGTCTGATTTTGATTAAAAAGAACAACCAAGAAAAAAAAAAACTTTATGATGGTTTGGATAAGGGACTATTGACTAACTTACAATGAATCATTTTGCAATAAAATAGTTATCTTCATGTCAGTGAAACCTCATGTTTAAAATCATGGAACAATGGAGCTCAGAAGAAACCCTGGCCGATGATCCTATAAGAAAGCCTAAAGGCACCAAAAGGAACTGATGAATGAATTGATTTGTTCTGGATCTTATCTGGCTTTACGGGACAATTGCACAAAAACAACTTTCCTAACAAACAGCTAATTATTATATGACTGAAACATGCAGATTACAAGTGTAAATAAATTTAGAGCAGGTGTGCCCAAAGTCGGTTCTCGAGGGCTGCTGTCCTGCAGCTTTTAGAGGTTTTCCTGCTTCTGTCATGATTCGGGGTCCTCTGCATTCTGTTGTGGGTTTTGTTTCCTGTGCGCCTGTGCTTCTTCCACCACCAGATGGCGCCAGGTCCTGGATGGAGTGCGGTGCGGCTCCCAGCGACACAGGTGTTGCCCATCTAGCGTCATCAGTCCTTGCACTTAAGGAGCAGCTGCCAGTTCCTCGGCGCCGAGTGTTTGCCAGCTTCTGGTACCACAGAGCCTCCTGAGTCTTGCCTCTGTGATTTCTCCTCGTTGCTCTGAACCTCCTAGTAACTTGGTTCTCTGTTTTTTCCCTGTTGCCTTCAGGTGATCCCCTGGAAGATCTGGAATCACCGTGTTGAACCTGGCTACCTTCCTTTTCTCAAAACCTTCCTCGTGACGTAGTGGATCTTACCCACTGGTTGCCCGAACTCCCAGAATCCACTCTTCGTTGTTCTCTTGAAACTCCTGTTTTCCACGACTGGCAGCAGAACCGCTCCTCTGAGTCTCCGACGAGCCTGAGCCGACCTGTCCGTTTCCCGCCGCACTCCTCCATTGCTCTTGGACCAACAAAAGAAACTCGGACCCCGGACATCCACTACCTCCCTCCTAAACCCAGAACTATTCACCTAACAGTAAGAATTATCCTTACTCGCTTCTGCATCTCCGATCTCCCACTCCGCTTGAACTCGCCATTCTGCTCTCCCTCCTCAGTGACTGTTCCAGCCGGTTTCTCCCCTGACCTGGCTCTCGCTACATTCTCATTGTCCGCCTTAACTTAAATAAATTCAATTTTACTGATTTTCGCTCTCTTGTCTTGGTGTTCTGCATGTGGGCTCGGAGCTTAAAAAGACCCAACATGACAGCTTCAGCACAGCTGATTTCCATTGATAGCTGATTAACAGGCTTTTCCTGTGCAATCATTAGAATCAGCTGTGCAGCCATGTACTGCAGGACAGTGGCCCTGTAGGACTGACTTTGGACATGTCTGATCTAGATTTCCTAAGAATTGTGTGATTGACATTAATTTTAGTTACTGTACTGTATTATTAACTGTCTTGAAAAAACTGAAAACAATAAAGTCTATCTAGAACTGATCAGCTTACCTATAAAAGCAAAATGTTCTATTGAAAAAGCAAAGATATCACAAATGATCAAGCCTGCATATAGAGTGGTAAAGAATAATTAGCATGTTCACTTTTTCTAATCTTCGGACCCCCAACAATGTTTTAGAATAAAAAAAATATCAATATCTTATATTTTGTACTTATTAAAATCCCATCACAAGGCAAAGTCCAGTTAGATGAACGCTTAGCTGAAGTTTGGATCAAGACTTAAAGGGAACTGGGCAAAAGACCCCTTAGATAAAATCCATCAGTAGATTTCACAATTAAAGTAGGCAAAAGTGGAAAACAAGTGTAAGGATGAAACCTAAGTGTTTATGAGATGATTGAGGGGCCTGTCATATCCATTGCCACAATGCAGTCATGCAGCTCTTTTTGCTTTCTCGGGTGAGACAACCAGCTTGATGACAACCCAGTGTAAGGCTATTGCAGTAGATCTACCTGAAGAGGCAGATATAGGTTTGAGGTGTTTGACACTGGTGGTACAATGGAGGCTGAAGAATGATGGGAGACATAGAGGTGAGGGAAATGAAAATAGTCAAGGCAAAATTTGGTACAAAGACAATTCAAAGTGCTTTATATAAATTAAACAATAAAATAGAAGAAAAAGCAGAATGAAAGCAAGTAAAGATAAAAATATGACAAATGCAGTTAGTAAAACAAATAAAACATAACCTAAAACTAATGATACCTAAGTTAATAGTTTAATTTTGACAGTCAAAGACAGTTCTAAACAAGGGACATAAGAATGTATGGGGGTGCTGGTATAAATCATCAGAAGGATTTTTAAGTCTATTCTCTGAACCAGGAACAGCATCCCCGCATGGGTGTTCTTCTCCAGATGTAACAGGCTGAGGTGAAGAGCGGAGGAGATTGTGTCCTCAGTAGAGCAGTTTTGCCGGTTGGCAAACTGGAACGGGTCAAATGTGGAAGGGAGATTGGAGACCATATGATTTTTAACCAGCCTTTTGAAGCACTTCATCATGATGAGAGTCAGAGCAACAGGCTGGGAGTTGTTGAGCAAGGTGACTTGGGGTTTCTTTGGCACCAGAATTATGGAGGCAGTCTTGAAGCATACTGGCACTGTTGCTTGGTCGAGCGAGGTGTTAAAATGTCAGCTGACCTGCACATTGCCTGAACATCTGCCCAGATATATTTTCAGGGCCTGGGGCCTTCCGCGGCTTGACTCTTTTCAGGGTCTTCAACACATCGGCTGTGTCCAGGTGGAGAGCCCTCTCTTCATGTTGGAGAACAGCTTTAACTGCTGGAGTGCTGTTTAGTGCCTCAAACCTCCCAAAGAAGTAATTGAATTTGTTGATGAAGTTAGCATGAACTTCACCCACGGGGGGGAAGATGTGTTGTAGGCTGTAATCACCCGTATGCCTTGCCACATGCTCCTGGTGTTGCTGGTGTTGTGGAAAAGTTCCTGGGTTTTCGGATTGTAGTTGCGCTTTGCTAACCTGATGGCACGGATTAAGTTGGCTCTTGCAGTTCTCAGCGCCTTCTTGTCGCCAGACTTGAAGGCTGAGTTCTGTGCTCTTACCATTTGCCGTACCTCCTCAGTCATCCAGGGTCGTTGTTTGGCCCGGGTGATGATGTTCTTGGTGGTTCTGACATCGACAGTGCATTTGTTGATGTAAGATGACACAGTCATGGCGTACTCATTGATGTTGATTGATGAATACGCCAATGAAGAAATTGTTGCAGTAGTATATTTTAATAACAAGGGAGGACATCGTGCAGAGTCTTGACTGATGATTGGCTAAGGTGAATGCTTGGAGATACATCAATAGGCTGGGGCACGGGCACAAGAAGAAGCAGTTGGTAGGCAGGTTAGAATGTTCTGGTTGAATTTACTCCTAGGCTTCATTACTACCCTCCTCTTCAAAATTGTTGTTGTATGTGTCTTGCCGCTGCTTTAAGGGTTACAATGCAATAAGTAATCAGAGTGAAAGTCTAGAAATGATAATAATCTGTGATTTACTAAGTATTTATTCCTAAAAGTGGCATTCGTAGATTTCCCATTAAACCAGTTTTGCGAATTTATCTCAAAGCCTGAATTGAATGTACTTTGCATGAAGGGAAGATCTCTCAGAAGTTATTATTCTCAGCAAAGTAACAGAGTGTGAGAGGGAATCAAACCCAGATGGGTTTCTGGCACATTAAATGTGGATGGGAGCAAGTTCAAGAAAAAGAACTGATCACCAAACAGTTTTTCTTTGTTTGCAATTTTCAAAAATTTTGCCTGTTCTCAGTTAGAAAAAAGCTATTATTGATGCAGTTTCCAGGTGGAATGATTGATTACTATCAGGTCTGTATACACAAAAGGGTATTTAAGACCCTCTTACGTTTTTATCCCTGCTCTTAAAACTCTATTTTGTTCCTTTTCAAATGTTCAGATAGTGGTGCTTATTTGACCAAAAGCCTGTGGCATTTTGGAAACCTTCTTCTTTCATACCACGAAAAGAACACAGAGGCCTCTGAAAACATGCTATCTTTAATATCCAGACCAGAAGATAAGACATGCTGATGCCTGGCTATTTTAACATTTATGGATAGCTATTTTAACCTAAATTATTTAACTTTGATGAATGGATGGTGAGAAAGAGACAGATTGGTTAAAACTGTTCTGTCTAAGGAAAATCAGCTGATTGGATCAAAATATTGACTTTGCATAATTCACTCTTCTGGGATGAGCAGGTAGCAACACAAGACCTTCTCTTTACATTCTCAGAGACATTCTGTTGTCATTGACACATGAATTTAACATAGAAGTGCTGATCCATGAATACTTTTAGAGATGGCATTTCCATAGGGGCCTTTATCCAGGAATAAAATATAATAAATAATAGATATGTAAATAATTTTATATTGATATAACGCAATAATGTTATTTAAATAGATTATTAAGGACCAGATTTGACAAACCCTTGAATGCTCATGAAGACTTTGCATAAACTGATACTCAAATTTTAAATAGTAAAGATAGATACAGTATTATGGAAAAAAACAAACCAAAGGGAAAAACATATTCATCAAAACTTTAAGTTTCCAAAAACAACAGAGACTTAAAGTGTCCATATCAATTAACCTTGCTGTTACCTGCACTTGATGCATTTGTGTGTAATAATTTATTTAACTTAATGTGAAGATTTCCCAGCAGACTAATTAAAAGTTAGCTCTAAGCACTGTCATACACCTCGAGGGACTTTACTCAATGTTGCAAGTCTATTCTTGTTCTAGTGGTATATTTGGTGCTAACAACTTCTAATCAGCTGACGTTTGTAAACTACTACTAGTATAAAAAGCAAGCATATCTTTTTGTTACTAGTTAGAAATGATTGTTGGTGAATGAAAGCAAGTTAGCTTGTATTCGTAGGAAGTGACTCCGATCTGTGACTTCAAATATTCATGTGGTTGTTTTCAAAGATGTTATGATTCCTTGAAGATGTATACATCCACCCATCTTCTCCCACTCATAGTCAGGGTTGCAGTTGGTGGCTATATTTATCAGTCTATGGGTGAAAGGCAGGGTACACCCTGGATAGATTGCCAGTCCGTCTGAGGGCAACACAGAGACACACAACTATACACACACACTCACACCCAAGGAGGAAGCCAACAGTTCTACTTCCTTTGCAGACCTAGATGTATACACTGATGGAAAATCTATATACACAATGTAGACTTTAGATCTGCTTTAAACTTTTTCCAGAAGTTATTTTTTTAATTTTTTTCGAACTCTGGAAGCCAGTTAACATTGGCCAACTAAGTTGCCAGATTATCAGTTTCAGGACGGAGCCTGCGGTAGCTTATTTATTTTACTAGGAGACATGCTGGCACATAAAGCTTATTATCTGTATTGTACATGAGTGTGTTCAAAATATGGCTTCTTTTTCGATGTAAAGATTTTCTTTAAATTGTGGGTTAAAGGTTTTTATGGTAGATGCACCATAAAGGAAAAAAAAAACTAGGAGAATGAACTGTTTCTACATTTGAAAATGATCACTGTTGAGAAATGACCCAAATAATGACCACATTAACAATTTTAAATAGTGTTAATAAAACAGCCTTTGTTATAGTCTCTCCTTCATGGAAAACATGACAAAAAAAGTTGTTCTATTTAGCATGTTTTGTTCATTATGCCATGAATGCTAATCATTTGGGTTTTTAAAAAGTGTAGCTCTGAAGCTGAGCTGATAATGTGAACTAACACAAAACTCTGTTTCCATGTTTGTTTGTTTTTCAAAAAGAAATTCAATTAAAAAAAGGAATACCCACTTTTTTTTATTAAAAAACAACAGAAATTCCAACTTTATATTTTCTTATTTATCCTCTTTCATTCACCATACACAGCTGACCCACAACTCACAATCATAACTTGTAGAGGAAATATATACAGTAAGTGCTCCTTACAGAAAAAAACAACAAAAAATCTCTGCACCACCTCATTAAAAGTAGTTTAAACCACATGTGTGTCATTTTGCAAATCTTATTAGTGTCTAAGCTTCTGTTATTAACATTGTCAAGATTATGTTGTAAAGTCATTGAGCTCTCATGTACTCACTGCAAGCAGGGCAGTAACCACCGCATTTGTATATTGATTTGTTTACATGCATAATGCCTGTGGTATCCAGTAGCACTGAGAAGCTTGAGATGCAAACAGAGAAAAACACTGGAACAAATAGATCAGGTGAAGATTGATCCCCGAGTTCAGCAATACAATCATACACTGTTTTGTTAAAGCAGAAGAAAAATGCAACAAAAAATAGAGGTCAGAATTAAAATATTGGTTTCTCTATTTTCTAGAAAGTAGAGGAACCAGTAGTCGAAACATTAATGTCAAAATGGTGCCTAACCTTCCTCATTTGTACTACGCTCTACGAGTCACATGTGATAGAGTAATTGGACTATTTCTTTTATCAGTAAAATAATTTTAGTTTCTTATAGAAAATCTTATTTAAGAAAACTAGGGGCCTTTTTTGTGTGTTTCTTCATGTGGAGCTTTGTTAACTTGCAGCATATAGCCTTTCAATAACATCATGTAAGGAACAGCCCGCAGACACTGACATCTTAAGAATTGGAGTTATTTCTCTTGAAGCTAGCTAGATATCTTAATATCCATATGAGCCAGAGGAAAAATACATGTAGATGTAATTCAGAGACACATATTTAGGATAATGTAAAGTAATTCACCAAAATAACAGTTTGACATCTATCCAAAGCACCAGGATCCAGAAATGCCTGCACCTCAAATTACTAAGGGTAAAACTCACTTCTTGCAGCCATGTGACAATAATTAAAGTGTGTGCACTCCTACAAGCTGTAGCTGAGGTCTTGCAGGGATTTCAGTCGACAACAGCCAACTCAAGGTTATGCTCTGTCTAGATGAGTGAGCAGAAGAGACTGAGGGGGGTAAAGAACTCTTGGCACTGAAGAAAAATTGAATACTTTTTTATGATTTTGGAAGACGCCTCTGTTGAGAAAATATTTTAAGAGTTTTTAATACTAAGTTTTTATTTTTCCACACGAGATCCATTCTGGCAGACCTCAGACAAGAATTTAGAACAGATTTCCTTTTTAATGGTGACTAAAAGATGATAACGTTTTTGTATGTTTATGCCAGTCGTCATCTCTAACTCATTGCTTATTTGTCAGTCAAAGTCTGATACTCTGTTCAATAAATGTCTTTTTCTTATAAAAACTACAAACACATGTAACAACATTAAATGGCTCATTATTAAGGTTATTCAATCAATTAACCTACAAATCTGCTTACTATTTTACAAGATAATGAGATAGGAATGATCGACTTTCTCTTCTAATGGGATGTTTGTAAAGCACTGCACATTTGTAGGTTAAGGGTGGACATGTTTAACGGATCGAGTCAATCAGAGCTAATATCGCTTGCATTTCAGTGGGAACTTGTGTTTTTGTGTGCTTATTACTGTCTGGGTACTGGATCTTTAAACTGACTGCAATGTCTGGGGAGAAATGAGAATGAGCAAGATTTTCCGTTTCTGCACCAGCTACTGTTGACATGTGCTGACATGCCTTTAAGAAGAGAGCTTTAGTGTTCTGGGACAGCTGTGAAACAGGAAGCAGTCAAAGGCTGGGGTTGTTTCACACAGCTTGACATTCATTTTATCCCTAAATATTAAAAAAAATGTAATGGGGAATATCCCCAAACAGATTTCTCCCCAAAATGGGGTAAATCTCACACAGCATTTACATCCTGTACTTTTTTCTTTGAAAGAAAAATGTTTGTTACTAATTACCTCAAAGTTAGGGTAACGAATATATCTGTACTTGAAAAAATAAATGAAAGAAACATGTTAAGAACAGACGGTTTTGCATCAGTGTTTTCAAATCAGCATTTTCATTGGTTCCTTTAACTTTTTAGAGACATTCTGCTTCTACAGTGTACTAAAAATCCGCATGCATGTTTCTTCTGTCATGTTAAGAGAAAAAGCTAAATTATTTCATACTTTTTTCCCCTGCTGGTGTGTGTGTGTTGGTTAATTGCCTAGCCTTTAAATAAATCTTGTCAGCTTTATCTTTAAAGAGTGTCGAGTGCTTTTTAGTAAAATGCAATAACAAATACTTTACTGTCCAATATCAGCATCTTTGAGAAGTTTTACAGATGACATTAAAGCAAACACAGGTTTCTGACATAAGCTGTTCTTTGTGTCGCACAAAAAAAAAACAAAAAAAAAAACAGAAGAACTTAGAATTATGTTAGAAACATTAGACTTGATTTTTTAAAAATTTTTTATGATGAGCAATGTTATCATGTTACAGACTTAGTTATTCTTTTATATTTTGGCATAAACTCTCATAACTGAGTACTTCAGTCTTTACTATAAAAAAAGGAAAACACTTGATTTGAAACTAAGTAAATATCACATCTTGTTGAAGGAGATAATTTAGAAACTCTAAATAGTGACCTGCATATTAAACTGAGAGAAAAAAAATATCAATGTCCTGAAATAAATATACAAAAAGCTACAACTAAGCAGCTCTGGGTAACACTGTTCAACATGACCAACTAAAATATTCTTACAAGGACAAACTCTAATGTTTATTTTTTTACTACGTTATTATTTTCCCTGATATTTATTGAGAAAAAAAAACAAGACGTTAACATACAAACACAAGACATAAAGGTTGTTTCCCTTTCCTCCAAACTGATCGAGTTTTTTAAGTTCAAAAGTATTCCTCTACCCCTTCACTTACTCAGAGCCTTTTTGTTGAGGAAGCGGAACACAGAAGGAATACGTTTATTTTGAAGCTTGTTTATCTGATTGCATGAAGTTTATTGTTTTGTTGTTGAATTTTTTCATTCCTGATTAATAACAATCTCCTTTACTAAAACCCTCACCTCAGCTTGAAGTACTTTACTATATTTTGTGGAGCTAGTTAAAGTAAGGCCCAACAAACCAGTATCATCTGCCTTCACTTAAAAGGGCCAAAGATTCAGTTGTGTTCATTCCAAACTCCAAGGAGGGCTGCTGTTTTCAAACAGCAGGTTGTGCAACATTTGAAATGCCAATTACAAGGTTTTCCAGTCTTCATCATTAAGCACAGCAAAACAATTGGATGACATCACTATGTGTTCCACAACAATCTAAAAACATTTTGTCCTATAAAGCACAGTGATATATACGCATATTTAAACCAACTGCTATAATAAACTGCATGTATAACATTTCATCTACCAAAACTTTGTATCTATGCCACCATGCAGCAGAAAAGTATGATGCAGTATGATGGCATTTTGAAATATTCTGTCAATCCTGCAGAGAGATATAATTATTCATTTAAAATCAGAGCACTGGTGAAGGAGAAAAAAGCTATAAAAAGGGTTTTACTAATTCTGATAATAATTTTCCCAATTAGCACAGTTAATTTAGATAATAAACTTCAGTCCCTATGTGTTAGTAGTTCATTCAAGGAAGCCGATTTATGCTTAAATAAAGCATTTTTAATAACGAAGACAGTTCAGTCTTGAATACATAAAACTGAACTTGGATTTTTGGGTAACTAACTAACCAGGCACTGGTCCGGTTTAATCGTGCCCAGACTCGTCCCTTTTTAGTTAACAGATGCTCTTTTCTTGGCATCTCCAATGATGTCAGCAATGGTAACTATTGTCAAATGTAGTGACATTTATTTTTCTCATAGCTTCCAAGTAAAAAGAGTGACTAAAATCTATAATTCATATTGTGGCTTTTTTCTAAAAGGTCTTGCAATCGACTCTAATACTAAAATTCACACTTACAAAGAGGGTATGAAAGTGGTTTTAATCTTAGTAAATGAGAGGGTACCTCATCCTGAATATACAAACCTTGGAGACGTGTGTTTCTCAAGGTAAACTTGAAGTATTATCACAATTGTGTTGTGTACATCTGTATAGATTAGAAACTATATTCTTTATCCTGTCTTTGCTTTTCATGGGTGCTACCATCAGCACCTCATCTTTGACCCAAACAACATGCTGTCTCTCAAATGACACGACAATATTTGTAACTGTGACGTATGGACTGCACCAGGCGCTGGAATTTGAACTGGCAAGGTAATGATCCAAGATTTCAAAGATCTAAATGTGCTGGAATCCTTGAATGTTGCAAAGATAAAAACATGTATGTAAAAGGAAGTCCTGCTTCAAACATGCGAGAACAAGCAGCTGCATGTCTGTATAGAGGATGACTGACTACGGCTTGCAATATGATGGGAAGGTGGGTTTATACTCTTCTTGGGGCAGTTTGTGGGTCACTTCTCAGCGTGGAGGGCATGATGCACTGCTCAATCTGTTATAATGAAGGATGAGGATATTCTTTCTAGAGGTGTTACTGCCAGGTCTGAGGCCACCAAGGTTAAGGTTCAGGGTTAGTTTGTTTTCCCCAAGAAGGAATACAGCTGGTAGTAATAAATTAACAAAGACATAAACAGTGGTGCGCACTCTACTACACATGTATGCACACTTTATAATACGAACATAAACAGGAGAAAGAGACACTGTTCTTATGTTTCCAGTCACCAGTGGGAATGCTAACTGTAAGCAAAACTGTTGACAGGCTGTAGAACTGAATGACATCTTCGGAAGATAAGACACTGCTGGTGGGGTGGATTAGCACACATGCTAAATTTACACCTGGGAAAATGCACATCGATGGCATGGTGACAACGTTTCACCTGTATTAGTGTCTGTTTTTGTTCCCTTTAATTAAGAAGAGCCTCTCTTTCTCCTTTGACACAAACAGCTTTGTGGAGTGTAGCTGGGGAGAGGTTTGGTTAGATTATTTTTTTTTTCCTGAAGTAACAACATGACTAACGGCCCCTCAGTGGGACTGAGCCAAGCCACAGATGGCTCAGAGGAGAGTGGCAGCCTCAGCTGCTCTCTTTTATGCAGGCCATCCTTTGGGCAGCTAGTTGTCCTCCGGGGACTCCTCCTGTGGATTTGAGAAGGTGAAACTTTAAGGTAGTTAGTGTGTTGTTTTTGCGGGGGGTTTGGTTTATATCCTACTATATGCATTATTCACAGAACATTTCTTTTCTGTTTTAGCTGACAAGAACAACTGATCGCCTGTTTCTGTTTTTTGCCTTGCAAAGGTAAATAAAGTATGCTCGAACTAAGACACACTCTTAACAATTGAAGGTAATTAGATCCTTTTTTTCTAATCTGATGATTTTTACTCCCTTTTAATCAAATCATCAGAAACCGAGAAGCTTTTTATTTAGGATTTGGCTCGGATCATGCTCTTTAGCTTATGAGATTTTATGAATAATTGCAGCCTTTTATGACCTTTAACCTTCAGTTTACTTCATGCCACCTGTGGTTGTTTGCATGACCGTACCACCTGTTGTCCCCTGCAGCAGAGTAAAGTTACAAATGAAGCTGAAATAAATGTAATCCCATTAGAGAGAAAACTGGCATCCACCACTATTTTCAAAACTCTTTGGCAGTTCATGCTTCTCATCTATTTGGCTTTCATTTTTAGCACAAAACTTTCCAAATCCCCCAGGTACTGATTCATTGGAAGCATATTAGTGGAAACCTTACCGATGATCTCCCTTCTGACGCAGGATCCTCATAGATACAACCTCAGCTAAGTCTGCTGCTGTGCTGCATGAATGGGAAACAGACAGGAGGAGTCCCCTCCCTCTTGAGATGGTGGCTCTTCATCAAACGAGTGTAATGAAGCTCTTGAGTAGCTTCCTTTTTGGTGGAAAAATATTAATATTGGTTGAAAAAAGTGAGATGACAGCAGAGTGTTGAGAGAATGACAAAAAGAGGCAATCTGTTAAAAGGATCTATGTGGTCAAGAAACCAAACCCAAATCCTCGGATTAAGGGGAAAATATGTTAACAGTTGAGCCAAAAGCATAATCTGTTAACATAACTTTTACTGCTTTTCTAAGATCTTCAAAGATTTTTTGTTATGAAGCTAAAACCAAGCAGTTAACTCACAAAAAAAGTGAAGCAAAACACTGTTTAAGTCGATTTTCTTCGTTCATCAGTTTAGATTTTGAGAACTATTGCTATGATTTGTATATTTAAATAATGCTAAATTGCTGGAAAATATGATTATATAGTTCCATGTATACTCTCAGCCACTCTTTTCCATTATTCTCAACAGAAATTGCAATTTTTCTGATCATGTGGCAGCAATTTCACTGTTGAGAATTGTAAAGGACAACTTGCTGAAGTTTAAACTGAGTGAGAAGCAGCTCTGTGTGTAACAATGCTACAATGTCAGAGGTCAAAGGTGAATGAGCACAATGGTTTGAGATGATAGAAAAGCAACAGCAACTCAAACAACCGTTACCTACAGTGTGGAATACCATCACTAAATGCAGTGGCATCAAAAGTCACTTCTGTTGGTTAAAATTTACATAGGATCATTGAAATTGAACAAAAACAGATTGAAGAGATGTTGCATAGTTTTCTAATCCTAATTTGACTTGGCAAACTAGAATGGCAGTATTGGAATATGGTAAAACAAGCACAAAAGCATCCATTTTGCATTAAAACATAGCTTCAGAAAAGTGGCGGTTATGTAATTTTGTGGGGGATATTGCTTTGAGATATCTTGAGCCAACTGATACCCTTAGACTATTGCTTATATGCTATTGGTTGTATCTTTAGTGACTAAAATGTTTTCAAAACCTTGTTAAATGCAACCTTTTGGAATTAAAATGGTTCTAAAAAGAAAAGTGAATGAAACCATGAAACACAAATATTAATTACATTTCATATTATTATATTTAATTATACTTATACTAGTTTTATTATCGTATTATCGCTTTTTGACACAAATCTGACAAACATCGTACACCTAATATACAGTTGTGCTTGAAAGCTTACATATTCTTCCCTTAAAAACAGAAAAACATCTGCTGCCAGTCAAATAAATGGAAACTGACAAATGCAATATTACATAGAAATGATAAAAAATGGAAACCATGACATTGATTTTGAATCTCTCTCTCTATATATATATAAATTGTTCAAATAAACCAGCCTGATGGAGCTTCTGAACTAAATTTTGCTACTTTGAGCTGAACTGAATTTAGGTGTTTCCTGTATTGTTCAGGAAATGTTCAGTTTTCTGTTAATGACCTTAAAATCTTTTAAAAATTAAACTTATTTTGCCTCAACCTCAGAAATAAAGTCACACAGACAGATGTCTGCTTCAGTAATAAATAGTCCATCCTTTGTGAAATCAAGAAATCCTTCAGTGAAAACAGAATGCAATTTACATTTCCCTTGTTCCCTTTTCTTAATTTTAAAAAAGAACAGACTCATTTTGAATAATCACCAGGCTGTAAGGGGCCATATTTGGAGCCATAGACATACTTTATTTTTTAAGTTCCTAAGTATTTAAGAAATTACTCTTAGGTTTTGATGTTCCAACAACAAACTAAATTCAGGGCCTTCTAATATAAAGGCAGAGTAAACAACATCCCTATTAAAAGACATTTCTCAACGTTGAATCACGTTCATATTTGTCACATGACTAATTAATGCCTCTACTTCCTTGCTCACTACGTTTTATCGAATAAATGTATGTTTGTTCATCTTGTTCATGTTCGTCTAAACCCCATGAGCTAAAGACTGTGATGTCACTTTAGATTATGTGCAGTTTTATTCTGAATATCTGTGAAAGAAACTGGATTGGGAAGTGAACATGTGCTTCCAATGTAAAATACATCTTCAAAGCACACTAGCTTCATTGTTCTGAAACACACTGTGTGTGTTGGGTTGTTTATTTGAGATCTAGAAGCTTGATCTGCTGTGACTCAGTAAAACAAACCAGAAGCCTAATTCTCAACAGAAGTTCTTCTCATGAATTTTTTTTGGGTTGCTCACTTGTTCTGTTCTTCAAATTGTTTATCATTGATTTAAGTAAATATCATTTTTTGATTGTGTAATATATTCATATAATTCATAATGCCAGAAGAGAGTAAAAAAAAAACTATTGGAAATTATTTAAAATATCATCAGTAGTAGTAAATATGAGTTAAATCCTTAAGTGCTGCTAACAGTTTGTCAAATCAGCAGTCTTCCCCGCTATTGTACAGATCTTTAGAAAGACTGCTGATTTGACAGTTGTCCAACAGGCTCTCATTAACACCTTTGAGGACAGTAAGCAACAAAATGCTGTTGCTAGAGAAGGCAGTTCACAGAGAGCTGAGTCCAAGGACTCTTTCCTGCTCTAAAAAGAAAAAGGGGACAGAAAGCAGTTCAGCGTAAGGATGAAGGCAAATTTTGCATTTCATTACAAATAAGAGAGCAAGAGATCGACATCATTTAAAGTCTGGAGTAAAGTTTCCACAGCTGGCCATGATCTAAGGAGCTTTGTCACCTGCTGGTCTCCAAAGTCAGCTGGGACTTCTACATTGTGAGCATTCATGCTTTCCTCTGTTAGCAAGCTTGAGCTGATGAGTTCATTTTCCTACATGAATTGTCTCCAAACTGTAAAAAAACTACCAATACTTGGTTTAATGCACCTCTCTAAGCAGCTAACTGGCCTGAGCTAAGCTTAAATAGGAGATACTGGCCCAAAGAAGGCAGATGAGCTGAAGGCTGTTAAAGTAACCTGGTCTTCTGAAAAACAAGTAAGCAGAGTACCAGGCTGATGGTTTTCATGCCAAGCTGAACTGATGGAGTAGTTTATACATAAAGGGCATTAACATTAGAGCACTGGGCATATCATTTAAGCTAAGGCCAAGAGTTTTGTGTTGAAAATAATTTAGACTAACACTGAAAATTGTATTTGGGAAAACACTTATTTTTTCAAAGAAAATGTATTTAGGGTTTTCATAGGCTGTAACTCATAATCTTAATTAACAAAACAAAATTAATTGGATAAAATACCAGTTTATACCAACTTTGGGCCTTTTCACACTTCTCATACAGGATTCAGCACCTTTTATCTGCTGTGTGTTAGAAACCGAAATGAAAGCATTAGCCTAGCTATTTGGAAACACTTGAGGACTTTTTTAGCTCTATTTCTCTAAACATATCAGCCTTTGTTATAATATGAGTTCATGAGGATGTTTCTGAACCAGTAGAGCCTTCCTAGGCCCCTACTTTTCTTTCCTTCTTGCCTACACAAGAGCTAAAGGGAATGTTTGGGACTCGGCCCCCACAGAAACATCAAAAAGGCGATAATAGGTTCTGGACAGGGGTCATGGAGCCCCTCTGGGGGCGCAGGCAGCTGTCATGCCAACATGTTCATCTTCTAAGGCTCAGTTGGGCTTGCTGTGTTGACAACGAAAAGGACAAGAGCCGGGTCCACCTAAAGCAAGAGAGGTGTCAGATATCCTGACATTTACGGTTACAGTGAAGGGATTGGTGGCATAGTGAGTGTCTTTTCACTTTATGGACAAATGGGAACATTTATACAGTGGGACTGCTGGATGTGAAAAGATGCACCAGAATGAGCTGTATATTAAATCTTTAAATATAATAATCATAAACACTTCTTCGTTTTGAGAGCAATAATAAAGCGGAAAGATTTACAACTGTTGAAAAACAATCCCTTTCTCTAAGCCTCCATGAACTAATATCATTAAATGACATATGACCAATTCAGATCTTTGTTTTTCCTGTTGTAATTTCTCAAAGCAGAAACATTGAATGGGATCAGCTCCATTTTCAAGGATCCTTAGAGAATTCGGCAAAGGTTTCAATCAGCAAGGTCATGATCAGGATACAGAGTCCAAGTTTTGTACCATGTTAAAATTCTGGATCATATGTTTGAAAACTCAGTAGGTGCCCTAACAGAGGCACAAAGTTAAATTAGTATAATATGGTCAGGATTATTGGTGTAAATATCCCAATTAATTTGACGTTTTTGATACTAGTATTAAGGATTTCTTTTTTTCAGTGGTAGTAGTTTGGTCCCAGTAGAAGTTTTTAACAAATACAGTCTTTTTACACGTTTCAGGGCTGCAATGATTACTTGACCTCATTGATGATGGTGACAATAAAGATTTGTCCACATAATTTTGCTGTCAACATGTCGTGTAAAACTATGTAATGTAAAAGTTACTATGAAAGGTTTGGAGAAAGCGTATTTAGTTTTTTTTTGGTGGCACTGACATGGAGATCTATTTTTTTAACACCAGCATTGACAAGAAAATTGAAGAAAAATTAACTTTTAAAAGAAACAACAAACTTATAATCATTAAGGGGAATAGTGTAAACTTTTTTTTTCCTTTTAAGTTAAAACTATATGTATATTTTTTCAAGCTCATATCATTATAGTTTTTAATAGTACAAACTATCAAACAAGTATGCCTTCAAAGCTGGTCAGTTGATCTAATAAGCGCTTTACATTTTATCCAGAACTCCCCTCCAGAAAAATATCAAAAATAAATTCAACATTTTTTTTTAAAGGTAATCTTTTAATTTTGGTGGATCTTTTTAGCAACAAACATAAGTGAAAACACATGTTTCTAAGCAGAAGGAAGAAGATGAATTACAGATTGTTTTAGTCTGTAGACGATGAGGTACCACTGAATTTGGAACTAATGCAGGTTTGGACACGGATTCAAGGTTGAGCAATGCTGAACCTTGCATGTTTTTGATAGCTGTGACAATATATGTAGCACAAGAAAGAAATCATATGTTAACCTGAAATATAGTACATGCTATTTATGAACAATGTTATTTTTCACACAGTTCAGGGAAGACAAAAAGCTTTATTTTTGAAGACATTTGCTCTTTGCCCTGCACTATGCCAAATATTATGCAATTCTAACATAAAATAATCAAAACCAAAAGGGTCACACTGGGTAATATGAAACAAAAGAACTGGCAGAGAAGAATTCATCTAAAGTTTTCACAATATACATCAGGTTAGATCAAACTCCATTGTAGCTCAAATAACAACTTTTTATATTGTCTTCAAAAAGTGTGAGAAAAAAAGATTACTCTGTCTTAGGCGGATTGAAAGTGCAGCTATTAGAACTAGTGCTGAAGGTCTGTGTGTTCGAGTACGTTAGCTGTGAGACAGATAGCTCAACAGGTGGGGAGGATATAAAAGTGGGGGCCAGTCTGAACTCTTTTATCCTTGCACAGAGGGAGAAAGTGGTGTTAGAGGAGTTGCTCAAAATAGCCCAACTGGTGTCTTGACAACAGAGATGTGAAGCAGAGCTACATTGGAGATGCATGAGAAGAAGGCAAAAGGCATGTTCCAAAGAAAAGCTATCCCATGTCAGGCTTTCAGCATTAACACTAACAAGGTCACACGACCTGAGTGAAACACTTGTTGAAAATCTAAGGGCAATTTTAAAGGGAAAGGAAACAAAATGTAGAGAAAATTTACATGCCTTCCAAAAGTGTGAATGCCCTCTGTAATTTTCCTTTTGTTATAGTCACATCAAAGCCACTATATATAGTTTCTTTATTTCAATTTAATGTAATAAACTATAACAAATAGTGCATAACTGTCAAATAGAGAATTTTTATTTTCTTATTTTTCAGAATTCCCAGTTCAAATCTGAAAAGGTTGTCTTGGAATATGTATTTATGTATTTGTGTGCTAAGGTATAATTCAATATATGTTAGAAAACCTGTTTCAAAAACACAGCATCATAAAGATCGAGATGTCAACATGTCAGTGATAAAGCTGTGGTGACGTGTGAGGGGTGGTTGGATTATTCGACTATACCCCAAGCTTAAACATCTTGCAGTACATTCTTCAATTCATAAAAAAATAGTATAAGACAAGTGCAGACCTAGTGCAGTTGAAATGTTCTACCAGCCAGAACACAGCACACATTTATATTAAGCTGCCCCAATCAGATTAAAGCAAACTGAACTTTTTGACCCATAAAAATACTAATATGCAGTGCAAAAATAAAACTGTATGTTAACCTAAACTCACTATTCCTATGAGGAAACATAGGCAAATAGAGTCATGCTGGTCAGAGTTGGAAGGATGCATGAACTTAAATAGAGGACAGTTATGAAAACCAGTCTGATCAAGTCTGTTTTAGTTAGACAGAAAAGTGATCTTTCTAAACCATTTGTCCAGAGCTGCAGAGGAATGACTTTAATCGAACCATATTAATATGATATGATGTCTCAGTCAATGCTTATACTCTGACACATCTAATCTCCATCCAGTCTTCCATGAAGAGGAATTAAGGATATTCACAGCATCTCAGTTCTCACTAATATAATAGAAAGACCCCAAAAGAGCTGCAGCTTTAATCAGAGGGTGGTTCTCCAAAGTATTGATCAACTGATAAAAGGTTTTCAACACATTCCACACATTTCAAATCTGGAAACTGATCAATAATTCCCCTTCCATTTTACAATTATGCACTATTTTGAACATTCAATGACATAAAACCGTTAAAAAATATGTTGAGTTCTGTGGCGGTGTTTAAGAGTAAAAAGCCTTGACCCCTGTATTAAAACTAACACTAAAAATACTTCCTTTTTGCTTATTGTGTAAAAAAAACATGTCATTATGTAACAGCCTCTTCTTTAACACAAGCTAGTTGATATACAGTACCAGGGAATCACAGAAAAAGAAATAAAACCATTAAAATTCAGCATTTGAATCTTATGTTTAGAAAATAACAACACCTTCTTTAATTCCACATTTTAAAATAAAATCATTAAAATGAGTTTTAAGATGTATTTATAAATCCATTTTTATATACTGCAATTTGAACATGTAATTATAAATACTTTTCCCAATCATTGAAAGGGTCATTCTTTTTTTCAATTCTGTTTCCCTTTTCACTGTGCATTTTCAAATCCTTTTCTCCAGTTGCGTTTTCTTTTTACTTTACCCTCCCCGTTTATTTCTGTTAAGCTCTGCTCCAGCAATATGCATAAAAGTCCATCATTTCTTCAGTTCTTACTTTTGCACTGTTACCCAACAGAATTTAACTCCACACCTTATTTTACTTCAGCTTGTTTTTTATTACACATATTGCACTGGTTTGCATGTGTAGCAATATGTAAATTTGGTCTCTTGTTGACACATTTGAATTAAGCAATGTAAATACTTTCAATGGCCTTTTAGACAATACATTTGAAAATATTGAAGGATACTGAACAAGGCGGAAGGATTTCAAACTCAACAACGACCTAAGGAAACTAAAAGTGTGATTTTTTTCTGTTGCATCTTGCAGAGATATCTCTACACTATTTCCCTTGCAATGTTATTTTGACTTACTACAAAAAGTAGCTTCCTGATGGTGGGTGAGACTTTGGATTTATCACCTTCACTTCCACTTTTTATAGCTTGCACACAAACAATTGCAAGCCAAATGCCATTGGCCAGTAAAAAAATACTGTAAATTCCACATGCTTATGATGTGTCTCATTTGAAAGCTAATGTCTTCTAGTTTCTGGGGATATGTGTACAAACTCAGTAAGTTTTACTCAACTTAAGCTATGTAGTTTCAAACATGCCCCAAATGATCGGGTTTTTTTCTCTTGCATAAAATTAATATTATTATTATTTTTTTTTATTTAGTCCCAATTATTATGAAACTTTGACTCTATTTGCCTGCAAATGGTCCATTCTGATTCAAGTTAGGACCAAAAGTGCCAAACTGGATTATTAGAATTTTATGAATAATTTGACCATAAACAAATATTTGGATATGTAGCTTTACACAAATTTTCATACGAGTGTGAGATGAATGCATATCTGTGAAAGCAGAGTGGAATGTTTGTGTGCGGAAAGAAAAAAGGTTGTGTGCAAAAAATATGAAAATTACGATGAGATTATATGTTTGTGAGAAATGCATGTAGGTGAGGGTGGCAGAATGAATTGGAGCTTTTATGGCTCCTCATGCCTTTGATTTGTTTTTACATTCATCAAGGTATTAACTTTCAATAAATGTTGGTGTGTCACTCTTTCAATGTTCTTTCTCTACCACAGATTTCCACTCCACGTGTTATAACCAAACACATGTTTCACAACTATATGTTAAATCTGCAACTTTGTTGATTAAAATAACTGCTCTGCTAAAAGGTCTTAGTTTTTGGCATTTGTATGTCGCAATATAATTTTAAATCCGTTCTTAAGTTGAAAATTATGTTTTCTGTTTTATAGCGGTTTTACTCATCAAGAGAACATTTGATTAAATTCATAGGTGGATTTCAAATCAATAATTTGAGTCAAGGGGAGGAAATCGAGAAGATAATTAAAATGGCAAAAATGAAGAAACAAAGGAAAGAGAGAAAACAAACATACCAGGTAAAGTAAACTACATTTGAAGTCAGGCATGGTGTTCATTAGTAGCTAGCACTTAAGGTCATAGTCCTAAAAAGTCACTACCTGAACATAAATCTGTCTTTCATGTTCTTTCATTCATGTTTTTACCCCTAAAGCCTTCAGTCTTCAAACGTGGCAGGACTGGTAAACTGCAAGCCTCCTTTGATTTCAAGGCTGAACACAGTGAGAGTCTTTTGAGTTTCCTGAACTTCTTGAAGATTACTACATGAAAAGTCAAATTTTAGACCTCTAAATTATTTCACCTTCAGTAAGCTATGGATCCAATAGGCTGTTGTCAGACCACAGACAGAACCTTGACCCAAATGAAGGCCTGTTCTAAAGCTGACTGCAGCTTGAAGATGGCTATAATGATGATGACTCTTGTTCTATTTACATTTTAAAGCTCATCTTACAACATAGTTACAATCCAACAGCATGAATCCCTGCTGCTCTCCCTAAGCTTTCTGATCCAAACCGCAAGGATCTATTTTAGCTGGGAAAATATTATTGAAAAGTTACGTTTCATTGCATGATAGCTAAAAATCACAGCCTAATAAATATATTGTATCTGATAACTTCAGTGCAATTTTGCACACATTGATGTTCATATTGTGCTTATATCATACTAATGTGTAATACGTGTTTATAGAAGTCACATCAGAACACAGCCTGGTGACCCTGCATCTTGTGTGAAAGACGATAACTTTTTTTTTATGTATTTATAAAACACCTCTGATGTTCATAGGTAGGAAAAACTTAAAACTCATACCTTGAATGATACATTTACACCCCAAAATGAACAACCATGTATAAAGATAGTCCTGAAAATTTGCCAAGTGGCCCAAATAAATTACATATATTTCTATATTTAT